>PVIU01000055.1:0-197600 GCA_004026605.1 Ondatra zibethicus | reverse complement strand
ACTAGCTCTTAAAAGTTAAATTAACTTGTTTATATTCATCTATGTTCTGGCATGTGGCTCATTACCTCTCCTCAGTAGAGTACATCTGTCTCTCAGATGCGAGATTGGCCCCACCTCTCAGATTCCTTTTCAGAGTTCCGATCTCTGCCCAAAAGTCCCACCTATTCTCTCCTGCCAAACTATTGGCTGTTCAGTTCTTTATTAAACCAGTCAGAAGATACCTTAAGCAGATGAGGTTAAACAGAGATACATCTTCACAAGGTACAAAAAGATTACCACACAACACTCAAAGAACAAAAAAAGAAAGAAAGAAAGAAAGAAAGAAAGAAAGAAAGAAAGAAAGAAAGAAAGAAAGAAAGAGGCAATCTATTCACTTTTCAGGACTTGTGAAAAGAGGCTATTTTACACTAAGTTCTTGCTCTCATTTATATTTAATCCAAAAGGCTAAGGGCTCTTTAAAATGGAATAAAAACAGCAGATCTAACAGAAATTGCTTGTAAATACAAGTTTGTTTTTCTTTAACCACAGATCCATTCCATTCCTTTGAATCCTAATGAGACTGCCCACCAGTGACCAGAAGAGCCATATTCACTGTGAAGCAGTGGAGGAGCAGAGAGGAGCAGCATCCGGTCATATGCTCTGCAGCAGCTTTGCTCAGCACAGGTGATCTGCAATTATGAATGGATGGGTGGTTAAGTGGCTTGGAAGTCAGAGAGGGCTGAGTCCAAATCTCAGTGTTTTACCAGGTCTTTATTCTTTCGTTTCTTATCCTCTGTTGGTGAGTTCCTTGCCTATAGAACAAACTGGGAGGGGTGGAGTTATACATTTCAGACCCATAAGAGAAAACGGGTGAACAAATATCTTCTAAAACCATAGTCTAGGGTTTGGGGTTGTTACTCAGTGATAGAGTGCTTGATTAATTTCTATAAAGCTCTGCTGTGCTTCCCAATACAGGAATATTGCCTCCAAATACTATGTATCACAATGAACAAAGGCTGTGAATGTATCTATCTACATCCCTACACATTTCTGCACACATTTCAATCTTCTCACAGATGTGTACATCTATTCAATATAGCACAGTTTTTGTTTTTATTAGGTGGACTTTTACAAGCCATACATGTTCAGATTCTGAGAGTTCAACTGCAGGGCCAGCTGGTATTGAGATACAGAGGTGCATAGTATTGTAGCAGGAAAATAGTTTCCTTTCTCATCTACTGTAAAGATATTTGGCCTGTATTAGCTCCTTATCCTTATGCTGTTGACAGAAGGAAAGGTACAATTCTCTATTGCAGTATGGAGTGTGTGTATACTGCATGTAAGAAAATGGGGGCCTATAGATACATGATAAATACCAGATATTTATCATATTTACATGTCATGTATCTCAGCATCTTTTATTGGTGTATCCCATTGTACATGCCATGGGTTTCATAAGGACATCCTTCTATATGTACTTCACTCATTTTGAGCAGATCTTCCCCTCCCATCGCAGCCCTCCCCTTACCTACTTTTACTAAAAAATAGAATGAAATTCCCATTGAGAAAGTAACACGGCATCCAAAGAGCTACCTGAGTATAATGGTGCACCCTTGAATTCCAACACTTAGAAAGTGGAAGTAGAAGGATTGCATTTCAAGTCAGCCTGGGCTATATACCAAGACACAACCTTACCAAAAAAAAAAAAAAAGAATCCAACATGTTAAAGTACCAATCATTCCTGGAAGGAACAGAAGTTTACCAAAAGGAAGGTTTTTCCTGGGATTATTCCTAGAAGAGAACTCAATATAACTTTACTAAATTCCTCTGAATAGGAAGCTAACCACTAGCCATTGTCAAGAAAAATATTTTTATTTTCTTATCCTCTTTCTTTCTTTCTTCCTTCCTTTCTCTTTCTTTCTTTTCCTTCCTTCCTTCTTTCCTTCCTTTCCTTTCTTCCTTCTTTCCTTCCTTCCTTTCTTTTTTCTGTCTTTCTTACTCTATCTTTTTCTTTCTTCCTTCCATTCTTTGTGTGTGTTACATGTGTGTAATATGCTTGTTTGTGTACATGTGTGCAGGTATGCATTTTCCCAGATGTGCCAGAAGAGGATGTTACATGGTGTGGGATGTCCTTCTGTATATGTGATGCTTTTATTGGTTAATGAATAAGCTGTTTTGGACAATGACTTAGCAGTGTAAAGTCAGGTGGGAAATCTGAACAGAGATATAGAAAGAGAGTAGGCAAAGTCAAGGAGATGCCATGTAGCTGCCGAAGGAGAAAGAAGCCATGTAGCTGCCCAAGAAGCAAGAGGTAACCATGAACCTCGTGATAAAATATAAAATCAAAGAAATGGATTAATTTAAGATATAAGAGCTAGTTAGAAATATGCCTAAGCTATCGGCCAAGCAGTGTTGTAATCAATATAATTTCTGTGTGTTATTGGGGTCTGGGTGGCTGGAAAATAGACATGCCATCTCTGTCTACAGTCATGTGTTCTACTCTATCACTCTCTGCATCAAGCCCTCCGGACAGGATCTCCCACTAAACCTGGTCTTGCTGTTTCTATCTAGACTGGTTGTCATACAAGTCCCATCAATCAATTGATCCTCCTGCCTCCTCCCACAGTGCGGAGATAAGAGGTGAGTGTAGTCACAGCTGTTTTTAGTTTTACATGGATCTTGGGGATCCAAACTCAGGTCCTTGTGCTTGCTCAGCAAATATTCTTACTACACTAAACCACAAGAAAATATTTTACTATATTTTTTATTAAAGTGATATTTATTAGGGCAGTAAGGAAAGAATGACTTTTAGGCCATCAGAGTAATTTCTCAAACTTATACTATTAATGAGGCTAAGATCCAGCTGGTTCATGGATAATAATTTATTTTTATAACTTATTCATAAATCAGTTTGCTGGACTTATATTTTACAATGAGCAGATACTAAGTATATAAAGAGCAATACAATTAGTCATTACCCTAGAGGTCATGAAGACTAGGCTGGAATGCATCAATGAAAATCGTGTAGTGAATTATATTTTAAGAGACAAAATTTACTGCTATTTTAATATTTTAATGCAGCCATACCTATCATGTTTTAAATGTGGATGTAAAGTACCACAAGATTTATACTGAAGTTATTATCATCACCTTTTATAGATAATTAAATTATCTTTCTGAATTTCTGCAAAATTAGTTTATCACTGACTATTGCTATTAGAATCTCATATACATGATCAGCTTATTTGGACATAGTGACTGGCCAAATGGTTCTGTTATGGCTGGAATGTATTCATGGGCTTCTGTAGTGTGTAACTAACTACACTATTGTTTCAGAACACTTGGGTATAACATGTAATTGGGTAAATTTAGAGTAATTTGAAGGTCACCTAAGTTGCAATAATGTCATCCTACAATTTTGTAAATGAAGGAATTCCGGCTTAAAAAAATAGTTCAAAATTCAAGTTGATGGGAAACATTGATCCAGTTCTGATGCAGGCCTCTGGATCTCCTGTGCTTCCTGGATGCCAAGCACTCCTTAACATGTAAGCAACTAACCACACAGGACCAGACGTACCCACAGGGATGCGATGAAGGCTGTCCTGAGCAAAAATGGAGTAAACAACAGCCAAAGCAAGAGGTTTACTATAGCATCTTTAAGAATAGGAGAAGAATCTCCTAAAATGCACTTTGTTAGAAAATGTCATAATGATATCTAATACTTTGTATGTGAGTTTAACTTTTTTTTAAATTAATGCAGTACAAATTTAAAAACTAATCTAGGACAAACAATTACAAAGGAGGAATGTTCATCATCTTGGATACGAAAACCACGCCTCCACTTTATATACGACTACTCAAATGTTGGGGTTCGGTGCTAGCCTGGACCATAAATTATTTCTCTCGACCAGACCTCAACATAAATTCTCTCTGGACTGGCGTGAAGGTGCAGGAATAAAGACACAGCTCACATGGCTTTTTCGGGAGGGAGATTCTCAGTGGTCCCTCATGAAGTCCTGAGTTCACATCCTGAAGAATTCCTCTCGTTCATTCTCCAAACAGCTTTTATAACAACACTTAAACTGAGCGGGGAAATACACCAGCATTCTGTCTCCTAGGTAACCAGGTGAATGGCGCTTTGTCACGTCCGCATCCACCTGTCTGCTGTGTATGCTAGTTGTCACATAGGTTTGAATTAGCATCTCTATTAGGCATCCTCCAAATTACAAAGAAAGGAGCAACAACATCCTGACCTTTCCTTAGGGCTGGGACAGCCTGTCTGCAGGGCTATGTGACCACCTCAGGTGGGGCCTATGGCTTCAGAGCTGGCTGCCACATCATATAGGAATAAATCATCATCATACAAATTTGGGCCTACACTCAAATTTGTAGTCATTGCAGACTTTGCACGGTGTTAGAAATGCTTTCATGGATGAGTACGTATTAAGGTTCATGGTCTCTGAAATTATCTATGAAACTGTATTATGGTCCTTGCTTGTGTTTTGGTTTATTTTGCTGACTGGCTAGCTCATTGTTAGAGTTGTTTCGGTCAAGGCTTATTTTCTTGCTTATGCTGCCTAGGACGTGTGGTGTTTGCTAACGAAGCTAATTAAATTTAGATTTGGTATTTTTTGCATCCGTGGTCCTTCACCTCAATGTTGAACTGCTTATTTATAGCGGGGAGGCCAGAAATATGAATGTTTTTTTGTACAAGGACATCCACTTAGCATTTAGAATCAGTGTGCATTTACTTCCTTTTAGACATTTTTATGTTTCACTGTACAGACTCATGCTAACAACAGTCAGGATTAGTGCGGACTTTTATGGAACAGAAATAATGAGTTTCAGTCTCTGACTTCAGGTCCCATGGATGAATCCACCCTTCGCACCAACAGGCCACTTTCTCTTGCATAGCCGCTGAGGCAGGGGCCTTCTTGCTCCTTACATCTCCAGAGCATCCTGTACACCTGAGAGCTGAGCTGTTCCCCAGGTCTTTGCTCGCAATCCCGAGAGCATCCTTTGTTCAGTGAAGATGCAGGGCTAAGAGATGCCAGGCATCAGAGAGCCTGTGCGCTGGGACAGTTGCCAGGGCAAACTTCCTTCTTCTCCTGTACAGCGTGGGGTGCCTGAGTCTAGAGAAATGAGAGGTCTCTGTGAGGATTATCTCAGCCCAAGGAGCAAACGGGCTTTCTTCTTTTCTGCTGCCCATTGTTGCTACTCATGTTTAGGGCAAGGCTCACATTTGTAGTTTTAGAGACAGAAGGCGTTTGCTCTCTTTGATGTTTGAGCATCTGATACTGGGATGCAGACTTCCACACCTTCAACACCTCCTTCATGATGGTTCCATCATCATCCCCTTCAGTCCGTTCCACTTTCTGAAGACTCCAATGTGTTGAGAATTCTGAATACACAGTATTTATCTTTTTTCTTTTTTCTACCCTTTCCTCTTCTTCCCCCCAACTAGTCCTATGCTCCACCACCCCCCTTTGAATTTAGGACCTCATTTTCTATAATTATTATTGTTAGGATGTTAAGATAGCAGTTTCAAATCAAAGTATGATGACTTCATGGAAGCCAGGAACTAAGGACCAGGCCTTCCCCAAGGTCTAGGAGTAGCTAAGTTTTTGTCAACTTGACACAAACTCGAGTCACCTAGGAGAAGGGAACCTCAGTAGAGGAAATGCCTCTCTCAGATTGGTCTGTACACTTGTCTGGGTGGATTGTCCTGAATTTTGATTGATGCAGCAGGACCCAGTCCACTGTGAGTAGAAGAAACTTAGCTGAGCGCCTAGGTCTCTGCTTCGGGTTCTGCTTCCTGACGCCAGGTTCTGCCTTGAACTCCTGCTGTAGATTCTCTCCATGATGGACTGTAACCTGCAAGGCAAACAAACCCTTTCCTGGTTTGGGTGATGATAGTCATCACACTAAAAGAGACCAAACTAGAATAATCCATAATGAACCAGCAGCAAAGCCTGCATTTTTTTCACCTTCCATCACTCAGCCGTTTTATTGACTTCTCTTTAGAGAGAGTGGAGTACCTATTAGCTATTCAACATACTATTACTCATTTAAAATTTTGTTCTTTTAAAATATTGTTTGTCAGGTCCAAAAGAAACTTGGGACAAATGGCTACCTGTGGCGCCTAGAGCAACACACCAAAGCACGCTAGCCTCCAGGTTCCCTTAGTATCACAAGTGCCTGTTGCCGTCCATGCTGGCATCCTGGCTGCTCTCAGCTCTTCTCATCCCACTCCCTATCCTAAACTTTTCCAGCTTACAGGCCTCTCTAGCCCCAGCTTCTCATCCCCTTATAGCCCTGCTATTTCGGCTATGTGCTCTCTCGCCACCCCTCTAGGTCTCACTTGCCCACAGGCTCAGTTTCTTCTCTCTCTCTCTGCACTCCCCCTCCCTCCCGCTGCTCCCATGACCCAATCCAGTGCTGGCCGGGCTCACTCTTCTACTTTCTCTCTCTGCTCTGGACTCCTCCAGATGCCTCTGGCTGGACTCTTCATCACGTCTACAACAAACATCTTCTGCTTAACCATCGCTTGGAGCAGTCACGTCCTCAGCTTATACATAGCTGATGAGTATTTGTTATACAGAGCAATGGGCCTCGTAATAGCATTTTTGTTCAAAGACATCATGGGTTCAGGGATTGGACTCGCATCATCAGGTTTGTGTGGCAAGTGCCTGTACCTGCTTAGCCATCTCTCCAGCCCCCTGATAGTTATATCCTTAAAATAATAGTCATTCTACAGTGTTCCCCATCTGATTTGACTCTGCCAATCACCACAAATGACCTAATCATGAGGGTACATTAACTTAAAATGTATTGAAGGCACATTTATATATAGCACATCTATAAGGTACAGAAGGTACATTAATTTCTCATTGCCAGTTATTGCAGAAGATTCGTGCATAGAAAGAAATGGAAAACTCTGAACAGTTGTATAGTCATTTCCCAGAAGCTAGAAATATTTTAGTTGTAAACTTCCAAAAACATTGTTTCCTGGAAAGAACAGAACATTAGAGATCTTAAACTTAGATAGATTTTTCAATAGATGTATGATTGGTTTTTATCCAACTCCTACTGCAATAGGAGTAGACAGAGATGCGTTAGCAATTTAATTAAAAAATAATGTGAGCTTGGGGCTGGAGAGATGGTCCAGCAGTTAAGAGCATATACTACCCTTGAAGAGGACCCATGTTGGGATCCCAGCCCCCACATGGTGACTTACATTTGTAACTCCAGCTTCAGGTGATCCTACACCATTTTCTGGCCTTTGCAGGCCCCAGACATATACACAATGCACATGAATGCATGTAAGCAAACATTCATATTCATAAAATGAAAATATGTTATTTAAAATGTTTATTAAATGTTTATTGCTGCTTTATTCACTATAGGAAAGAACTGGAATCAATCTCACTGTTTTTAAACAGATGAATGATTCATGAAAATTTGGTGTGTGTGAGTGTGTGTATGTGTGAGTGTGTGTGTATGTGTGTGAATGTGTGTGAGAGTGTTGTGTGTGTGAGTGTGTGAGTGTGTATGCATGAGTGTGTGTGCATGAGTGTGAATGTGTGTATGTGTGTGAGTGTGTGTGTGCATGTATGTGTGAGTGTGTGTATGTGTGAGTGTGCGTGCGTGTGTGTGTGTTTGTATAATGGAGTGCCACGCAACTCTAAAGAATGTGAAGTTTGAAATTTTCAGGAAAATTAATGGACTTGGAATGTATAATTAAGCCAGGTCACACAGTCTCATAAAGAAATAAACTGCATGCTCTCTTTCATATGCAGAATCGAGCTAAAATGTATGTGTATATGTAAACAAATATACAAATATGCACAGTATGACATGGAAAAAGAAAACAAGAAAAGCAAATACAAGGAGATAAGAGTGAACGCATGTAATGGACACACACAAACCAAAGCTTTTTTTTTTTTTTTTTTTTTTTTTAGTTCGGATGCTGTCAGAATCTTTTGGTTTTAGAGGCAGACAAGTGTATAAACTTAATGTGAAGCTTCACAGCTTCCAGTTTGAATGCCTTTCTAACCATATAGAAGTTTATTAAGTTGTAAAGTTTTGGGTTTGGGTTAAGTTTGGTATGTGTATGTGGAGTTTTTATTTATTTACAAGTTTTAAATATATATTTATATACATAATATTTAATAATATATAAATTTTTATATCAATATATAAAATATAAATAATATATTACAGTAAAAACTTTATATTAATATGATCTCCCTAAACCATGTCTCTGCTATACAATATTGGAAAGCTAAGAAGGCCAGTTGCTGATTTTCCTGTTATTGGTGAGAAACAAGCATTGTAAGGAAGCTGTAGAGTTTGCTGTGACCTCAAACACCCTGTGCAGGAAGAACAAATTGGGACTGTTGTCTAGAGCTCCCAACAAAGGTGTGACTGGGCAGGAGAGGCCTGGCTCCCAACACAGACCCCCACCAGCCCGCAGTACGAGCTTGGAAGCAGCACCAGTTCTCTGTGGTTCTAGTACAAAGCGAGGAGAAGTTTAGATGTTGCTGGTTCTCTGATTTCGTACTCCAGAATCATCTGCTTTAAGGGGTACATACCCCCAAAAGGCAGAAAGCATTTATCTATCAAAAGCCAAGATTTAAATCAAATACCCTCTTATCCTTGCACATAGCCATTACTGTGGTGCTCTTAAAAAAAACTGAACACTGAGCCAGATGTGGTGGTACATGCTTATAATCCCAGCACTCTGGAAGCTGAGGAAGGATTGTAGACTTAAGATCAGCCTAGGCTATACAGTAAATTCCAGGAATGCTTGGGCTACAACATCAATGAGACCCTGTGTCAAAAGGCTATATAAAGAAATATGTAAATAAACATCAAACTTAAAAATGTAGAGAAAGGAGAAAATTGTGTGAAAATGTCTCCTTTTCTCCCATTTTTGAAAAATATTTAAGATTATAAATTACAACAATTTTATCTTCCCTTTCCTCCCTCCATACATCCCTCCATTCTCTTCTTCAAATTCATGGCCTCTTTCTTCACTAATTGCTATTGCATGCATGTATGCATTATATATTACATATATTTTCCTAAATATAACCCTTTCAGCCCATTTACTGTTACTTATATGCATGCTATCAGGGCTGACCATTTGGCAATGGACAATCAAATGTGCTCTTTCCTAGAGAAGACCATTTCCATCACTCCTATCTTTCTTCTGTTGCCTGTAATTCTTTGTGTAGGGTTGAGACCTTGTGGGCTTGGCCCCACCCTCTTTGGCATGGCTATTGGTGTCATCCTTGTTCAGCTCACGTTTGGGAAGTAGTGTTGGTGAGACCTTATGACTGTAGCTTTAATACTACTAAGTGACACAACCTAACAGCAAGCTCCCTGATCCATGTCCTCTCTTCTGCAATATTCCCTGAGCCTTAGGTGTGAGAGTGTTTTGTAGATTTATCAGTTGGGACTGGGCTCCCCAACTCTGCATTTTGATTGGCTGTGGTTTTCTGTACTGTTTTCCATCTGTTACTAAGAGAAGTTTCCTTGATGAGGAGTAGTATATCTGTGGGAATAAGGACAAGTGTTTACAGATTGTTGTTAAGGATTAAAGGATTATGTTGGCTTGAAATCAGAAGTTGTAGATTCTCCTCTAATAAGCATGAATACACAACCCTCAGTAGTTGGCTGAGTCTCCAGTAACAGACATGATTTCCCTCTTGTTGAGAGTGTCTTTATTCCAATTAGAGAGCCATTGGTTGCCTCCAAGCTATGTGTGCCACTAAGCAACTTACAGTTATTATGCCTTGCTGGTTGTTGATGTGGTTCATAGGTGTCCGAGCTGGGCAGGACTGCTGGTGGCCTTCCTCCTTTGGGAGCTTACATGGTACCTTCTGGTACAATAAAAGCTAGTCCTCAGGAGGGGATATTCAAGTTAGGTCCAGCTCAGGGGTCTCTGCTACCTGTTTCTGAAGTGCATGGTGTCTTAAGCAATGGAGTCTTAACGTCCACCTCTAGAGGGTAACCAAGGGTAACAGCAATAGGAAATATGTTTTAGGAGTCTTTTAGACAGCCCTGGCTAACAACTAAAAAGGGGTATTTAGTACCAGTATTCTCATGACTGGTACTGAGTTTTCTATTAGATGGTCTTTGGCTCTCTAAGTGCAGGAAAGAGCCAAACCAAGATACAACCTTAAAGGAACACCCTTAGCAACAGACTTCCTTCAACTATGGCCCATCTTTCAAGGTTTCCCCAGCTCCCAATAAACTCTTTGCTCTTTAATAGATCATTGGGTTAAACATCAATGCTTTATATACCTTATATCTATTCATCTTTGGAAGTCCCCCCTATAGGTGGAGACACACATATAGATGAACTTTACTTATTTCCTAGGCATCTCAATCCAGTCAAATTGGCAGTTAACACTATGTGTCAAGGGCTGGAGAGATAGCTCCTTTGTTAAGTGCTTGTCTTGCAAGCATGAAGACCCAAGTTCAATCCCCATAATCTGACTGAAAACACGTGGGCATGGAGATTCACTCTTATAATCTAAACACTGGGGAAAGGTGGAGCCAGGCAGATCCCTGGGACTTGCTAACTAGTCAGGCTACTCTACTTGAGAAGTTCTTAGCTTATAAGAGACCTTATCTTGTCAAAACCATTGATGGTGTTTGAGGAATCATGTCCAAAGTCACCTTATGGTCTCTACATGCTCTCCATCATTCTCATTCACTACAGAATGCATGAGGCAATGAGGAATGACATCCACTCACTCAGTTGTGTGACTATTCTGAATGTCTTTGACATTTTCCTGGTCCTTAAAGATTAGGAACTGTCCTTTTAAGGACAGGCTAAACACACGGAGAAGACAGAGACCTAGGGTAAAAAATTATTTCATCTGACAACAGTTAGAGATCCATATGTGTGTTTCTAAGGAAGCACATGCCAATGACACACAACCCAGCCTGAAGGGCCAGAGAGAAGACTCTCAACTCCTGCACTGAATCCTAAAGAACGGAGGAAGTCATTCAAGGAAGAGCTGCATAGAATAAAGACAGTCTAGATGGAAGTCACCAACTGAATAATTATATGGTCGGGAGAGTCATGATCCGATAGTGTCATCTTCATTTCCAAGGTGGGTAAATGTATCTCAGGCTCTGAGGCTGAATTTTCAAAGGCAATTGTCTATTAATGCATTCAGTCTTTCAACAGACGGGTACCAAATGCCTGCAAAAAACCTAAAACAAAACAAGGCACAAGGTATGAACAGATTAACGGGGCTTGTTCTCTGTCTTCAGTGAACTCCAGTTAGCAAGTATTATTTATAAAGAGGCAGGTGCTGGGATAAAGGTTAGAACAAAATGTTACAGAAACAAGAAACTTGGAGAGATTATTTGTGACTAAGCAGGTCAAGAAGTCTTCATAGTGAAAGATTTTTTTTTCAACTATTAAATAGAACAGAAAAGGGCCATTTGTTCACTTTGCCGGGATGCTCAAATTTGTCTGCACTTATTTTAGTTTGTCCTATTTATGAGATGTGTCAGTTGCTGATATGCTTATAAATCAGGTGTTAATTAATGAAGTGAAAACAGTGCTGGGAAGTGATGTAGACCTACTTTAGAATGACTTGGTAGGATTGAGCTCTCCGCCAAAGTCAAGTTATGCAAATAGAACTGATTGCTTTTCTAATAGCAAGAGAGCTGAGGGCTGCTATTTAAACACACTGCAAACAACCTGGCTGGCAATGCTAATTTACTTTATATTGCTGGGATGTTCGTTGTGTAACATGCATCTCTAGTTCTTTTTCAGAAATAATTTTCTCCTCAATGCTTTTCTTCTTTGGGCATAAATTCAATATATTTGCTGTTGTTGTTCAGACTTAGTGGATGCCTCTCTGTTTTGTTTTTATTCTTGCTTTTATAAAAGATACTTTCATCAGGTGTAATATGCACAACTGCATTAATATGTTAAATGTTAATTTATTACTAATATGTTAATATGTATATTGCATTATGGTATATGGATCAAAATGGAAGACTGATGTGGGATTCTCCTCTGTATGCTGTGGATATGTTTTATTATCATTGGTTAATAAAGAAGCTCCTTTGGCCTGTGGCAGGACAGAATAGAGCTAAGTGGGGAAGCTAAATTTAATGCTGGGAAAGAAAGCGAAGTCAGGGAGACGCCATGTAGCTGCCAAAGGAGACAGAGGCCCCGGAACCTTACCGGTAAACCACAAGCCTATATAAAATAATAGAAATTTAAGATATAAGAGCTAGCTAGAAATTTGCTAAAGCTATTGGTCAAACAGTATTGAAATTAATATAGATTCTGTGTGATTATTTTGGGTCTGTGTGGCTGGGAAATGAATAAGCAGTCTCTGTCTACAGAAGACATTTTCAGCTGGGTGGTGGTGCATGCCTTTAATCCCAGCACTTGAGAGGCAGAGGCAAGCGGATCTCTGTGAGTTCAAAGCCAGTCTGGTCTACATGAGCTAGCTCCAGAACAGGCTCCAAAGCTACAGAGAAACCCTGTCTCAAAAAACCAAAAGAAGAAGAAGATGTTTTTGTAAGAAGGCTCCCTCATACTGTCTCCCCTCCCAGTTCATATCCCCATCAAGACATTGCCATCCTGGTTTCTGTCATTGTCAACTATTAGTAGCTTTGTTTAGTTTAAAACTTTAAATGAGTAGAATTATGAGGGCATGCTATCCCAAACTAGCCTTAGTCAAAACAAGTAGCTTGACAAGGTGCTTATAATCTCATAGCTCAAGAAGCCAAGACATGTGGATTATGAGTTCAAGGTTAGTGTGAATACATAATGTTTGAGGGGGAGTCTTGGCTATACAATGACACCTAATGTGTCAATGTATATCATAATGTATCAATGATAAAATGATGCATAATATATCAATAAAAAAGAGGAAAAAGAAAAAACAAGAAGGAAGATTGGTTGGTTTGGTGTATATGGAATTTCATGAAATTCAATGACAGGGAATGCATTGTATGTGACATGGTTGAGAGCCATAGTATGGTTATATCCAGCTTCTGGGTCCTGGCATTCGAGGTGGGCTCCCCTCATGGTAGTACATGTCTGTAATCTCAGCCCTGAGAAGGTGGTGATGGGTGAATCCCTGGGGCTTTCTGGTCACATAGCCTTGCCTGCTTGGTGATTTCCAAGTCAATGAGAGATCCTGCTTCAAATAAGCATGAGCAGTGCCAAGGTTATTCTCTGGCCCCCACATACACATACATATATGTGCACATGCATTCCATCCCACACATATGAACACACACACATACACACAAAGAATGGATCTAAGCCAGTCTTCCTTTAGTTTTCCTTCAGTACCTCTGTAAGATCCCAGGAAACTACCAGACCTTATGTGAAATGGCAGAATGTTCGTGTATAATCTATGTACATCTACAAATCACCTTTAGACAGGAAGTTATATGTACATATAAATTTTTAAAAAGGCATATATCTGACTGATATTTAAAGATTTAGTAACAGGAAAAAGTTCTGAAAATGAAAACCATGGGTGTGGAACTAGGCATGCTGGCCCATACCTGGAATCTCAGCACTTGGAAGGCAGAAGAATGCAAGGTCAAAGCCAGACAAACTAGACAAACCACAAACATTTCAGAACTCTACAATGGTTGAAGCATTGTCAAATTGGTTTTTAACAATTTACATGCCCAATTTGAAAGACTGGCAAGTTCACGGAGAACTAGCCTGGTGAAATGGTTGACTGGCATGCAAATGAAGCCTTAGGTGCCGTACTGGGCAACCCTGAAAGCTAAAGCTATCGATTAAACAAACACAGATATTCATTATCCAAACAAAGCAATGTGTTTAGTATTTTCATGTAAATAATTCCTGAGGTCAGCATATAGTTATATATGTATGCATATGAAACACATTTCAAACAATTCATCATATTAAAACCCAATTATTTAACATAAAAAAATTTAAGCTAGAAAGAATATGAATATCTGGGCCTTGGAGAGTAACATACCTTTTTGTTCAGTAATTCTCACAGTCAGATCAATCTTTGTGTGAGTTATTTATATACTTGACAGTGCACTCTGATTACACAGGATAATTCTCTGTTTGGAAACATTATAATTACACATGGAGACAGTGAAATATTATGAGGTCTAGTGGAGTCAATGCCATCAGAAATAGTTGGCACAGCACCGGAAACACAGCTTGAGAATGGCTCCTCCATGCCCAGGTGAGAGGTTCACAATTTAAGAATCTGTTAGGTGTAAACCTTTCCCAACTCTTTCCCCAAAGAAAAAAAATTGATGTAAGAATATCAACCTTCCTTACTTTTTATTTTTTAAAAAACCTTTGTGAAAATTTTTAATTGACCTGAGAATACCTGCAACGAAAGATTATGAGTGCTTTGATAGTGTGGGATAGAGCGAGGAATTGGTTGAAGTGGAAGGAGGCTGGTGTCTTTGGGGTAGACAAAGGGCTTAGGAAGCTTGACACAGACATAAAAATTGTACGGAAAGGTAAGGGAGTTTTATGTCTCTTCATCGCTTTTCTTCCATAACAACAATGATTCAGGAAATATGGTTTTTCTTTGCTGTGTTTTTACATCCATACTGGCTAGCTTTTCTAATACTAGAAGGTGCTATGCATGCGACCAGAGGAGAAAAGTAATCGCCAATCTTATCCAATTTAAACCCTGTGAGCTTTAACAATTAGAAGCCTGATGAGACATGCCAACTGATAGGAAAGTTGCACAGATGTTATGGATCAACTAATTACTTAGTGGTTGAAGATAAGTCTTCACAAGATGAAACCGTACCTGGCACTGTTACTAGGACCAAGAACTTTTGGCTAGACAGGTCTTAGGCCCTAGGGGAGAAGCAACTACTATTACTCAGCTAAATGGACATTGAATTAAACTGTCTAATGACTTATAAGTATAGCCATAGATAAGTGCACCATTCAACCTTCATCAGAGAAGCTTTTTGTAGTAGATGGAGATTAACATAGAAACTCACAGCTGATCGCAGTGCGTAAAATAAGAGGCCATGGAATGCTCAGCCTTACATGGGCCGTCTCTGTCACATCCCCTCTGTCCAAAGCTCAGGGATCATGGCAGAAGAGGAAGTGGAAAGATGGTTAGAACTGTAAGTGGTGGGTGACGACAAGGAAACCATGTTCTCTGGATTTAGTGGGGCAATTGCACAAATGAACCCATAGCAGTTGAGACGGTATACATAAGACCTGCTCTGGCCAGGCTAAACTCCAGCCTGGGGGGCAGAGGTGGGCATGAACTCCCTTCACCAGCTAAGGAGACATAGGCAAATGATAAGTGCTGGAAGAGAAAGAGTGGATTTTCTTTAAAGGTACAGCCCCTGGAGGACAGATTCTCCTACAGTGAAGGCCGCACATCCAAGAAAAAGTATATGGGTAACATAAACTATGCTTGACTTTTTAAAGAGGCCACAAAGTGGTTGGGGGAAGGGAGATGAACCTGGGAGGAATGGAGGGGAGGGGTCAGTGTGATTAAAGTGCATTGTACAGAATTCTCAAAGAACTAATAAAAGTGAGGAAAGAAACTTTTGGATTTATTTAGAATTAGCCTTACCTATAAAATCGCCACTATAAAAGTGATAATTATTTTGAATACAGAAAAACTCCATTCCAGAATACAATCTTGAATTTGAATAAATATTTTGGATTATTTGAAAAGTCCTAATAAAATGTCGGGTTTCTCGTCTCTCTGTTGTTTGGACTGATTATACTCTTGTTCTTCAGTACGGCTCATTCTGTTCTATTGAGAACAGAACTGAAGTTGGAACACCAGGGAGCATAGTAATGATGAATTTCTCACAATTAGCTGTCCCTATGGGCACATGCACAGTAATTGTCATGGACTTGAAGCAACGCCCAGGTGAACTGCTCTTCTGCAGTTCCTACAGCTGCCTGCGTCTCCAAGGGCAACCAAATCTCCAACATGTTTTGTTCCTACTGTACTTTCTGTGAAACTTTAGAACTAATTATTGAACAGCATGCTCACCAGAGCAATTTTGATAACTATTATAGATCTGTTTACAAAAGAAAATGAAGACGTTTGGAGAGAGTAATCTGAGCCAAAGGAATCATGCATTATTCAACAGACAAAAGCTTATTTCCAGCATCATGTGCGAGACTCGTTGATCCTCCTAAATTAATTTTGTGCTTAATTCCTTTTCTAAGGGTTAGACTCAGTTCTTTTCCACATTGTATCAGACATAACTCCTATTATAAGAATTTTTTCTCAGTAGCCTTAATTTTGGAAGACTTTTTATTAAATAGGAAAGAATTTGGGACTTTTAAATAAAAGTTTGAGTCTCAATCAGTAGAAAGGAAAAAAGGGGGGAATAAGAGAGGGAGAGAATGTGTGTGTGTGTGTGCATGAATGTATGTGTGTGTATGTATTTGTGTATATGTGTGTTGTCTGAGTTTTCTGTCCTGCCTGGTTCCCACAAATGTTAAGTCCCAAAGAAATCACACAGAGGTCTACATTACTTATAAACTGATTGGCCCATTAGCTCAGGCTTCTTATTAACTCTTATAACTTATATTAGCCCATTATTCTTGTCTATGTCTCAAAAGACTAAGGATTCGCTATGATGGACCCCTTCCTGTTCATCCCTATTTCCACCCCTACCTTCCCCGCCAAGATGGACTGTTGGCGCCAGAACTGTAAACAACAAACCCTTCTTTCCTTGAGGTGTTTCTGTCAAGTAATTTGTTTCAGCAACAGAACAAACAGCTAATGCACCTTTTTTCATTACCTGTGTGGTTTGGCGTTCAGCCAACGTTCCTGCCCGTGGTTATGTCCTTAATGGCCTCTCAATAGCTCTGAGCACATTGATCCTTCTTTCCTCTATTAGCTTTATCTCCACAGTTGTCAGCTCTTCAGAGTTAGGTGCCACTTTTCATGATACTTATCCCCCAACATGTTTGTTGATTTGTTTTCATATTTATATTTGTTTCAGTGAGGGAGGTGGATGAGTGTGGAAGACTTGCCCTTGGGTTGAAGATTGTTGGTGACAATTTGTACATATGGGATTCACCAAATTTATCTTTCTATTTTATAATTCTACAATGCTTGTTCTAGTGTTTTCATTGTCCTCTACAGCCATCTGTCCTGGAATAAAGTGAACCTGTCATTCTCGGTGAGACAAAAATATTCTACTTTTACCTAATTATTTGTATCTGTAACTCAGGGATGGTCACCCAGGAAACTGTTAAATACAGTCATGTCTTTCAGAACAATGTCATGGTTGATGCTGAACCACATATGCAGGTGTTCCATAAGATGAAAATGAAGCTCACCTTTTTTTGAGTTGGTGGTTTTTGAGATGAGTTTTCTGAGTCACCCTGGCTGTACTAGAAGTCACTCTGTAAACTAGACTGGCCTTGAACTCAGAGGTCTTCCTGCCTCCCCTAGAATTAAAGGCATGTACCACCACTGCACAGTTAGGAACTTACTTTTTAATATAGATTTTTAATGTTGAAGAACACACGTTACTGATGTTTGTGGCTGTGTTGTTACAAATCAATCTACTGCACTACCCATGCTGTAAAACAATACCAACATGGTTATTATAGTATGTGATACTTGGTCCCTATCATAAACAACTGTATTAACTCATACTAACTTTTATGGTTGTTTTGGAATGCATTCCTATTCATAAATGTCTACCGTGAGAGAGTGTGTCTTGCCAGGTAGGAGTAGTGTGTTTACGCATCTCCTGTTTACAGAGTCTCCTGACTGAGTGATTTTCTCCTGTACTGAGTCTACTCTCTGTCTGTGTAAGTGCACTCTGTGATGTTTGCACTATCATGAGATTGCCTAGGGATGCTCTTCTCAGAATGTACGCCAGCTGTTAAGTGATCCATGGCTGTAGTTACTCTGTGAGTGATAGAAATCTGGGCAGGAATGAAAATGATTCATTCGTGTGTTCTTCCTTATCTCATTAGACATACCAAATAAATGACATCTCATTTATTTAACTCTAACAGATACAGTACCTCTTCTGTTGATGGATAGACAGGCATGCATGGTGGTAGCTTTTTAATGAGCAAAATATCAAACAGTAGATAAGAATTTTAGCAGGAGGTATATTGGCTCTGGTTTAGCTGAAAAACTAGAAGAAGTGAGAATGTGTTGATAAATTCTCTCTGCTCTGTGCTATGTGAGGCCATATGTTGCTGAACTTTTGACAAAAATCTTTTCAAAGAAATTACCTAGAAGAAATAGGAACATGTCTGTAGTTGTATTCTGTGCGGCACACACCTTATTTGAAGATCCACACTTTTTAGATGTTTTGCAATCATCAGTCAGTTGCTGGAATCCCAATTGTCACCCAGAGCAGTAACTTTAAAATTTGTTCTCTCTTCACAATATGCTTTTACAGAAGAGCCACAGCTACCATCTTGACAGGAATACAAGTTCTATTTTAATGGACTTTTGTATTGTTTCCTGGTCTGGAATATAGCTCACTGGTATGAGACTATGGGTTCAATCCTAGTACTTAAAATAAATGATTTCTGGAATCTCACCTCCTCCTACCTTTCTGACTCTTCCTTCATAACCTACTTCATGAACAGTGGTTATTCTCCTTCCCAAACTCTGATGCTTGCTAGGAGGGAGTTGAGGTCTCTTTTCCCCTTTCAATCCTCCCTCCGTGGGAAATTTCTCCCTCTTCTCCGACTTTATATATAGGCAATATCAAAGGGGATCCCTAAAATCATACCTGATATAATGTACCCGAGAGAGAAGTGGCCCTAGAAGTGTAGGGAACAGTGTGAACTTACAGGAAATGGCTGGGGGAACATGAGTTTGAGAAAGGGCACATCTGAAATAAATTTCTCAGATGTGCTTCACAGCTTACATGGAATCAGAAAAACAAAAGCTGGAAAAGCAAGGCTGAAAGAGCTGTAAAGACAGGAGCACTGGTTACCCATGAGACAATCTCGGGCAATGTAACACTTGTCCACTTGGATCTCAGAAATGAAAAGGTGCACACACACACCTACACACACACACGCACACACACACGTACACCACACTTCGTATGTCTGCTCACCTTTCTGAATTACTTACTAAGTAACCTGCCCTGTTCTTTCTCATTCCTAAGCATGCCTTCTCCACCATACTCCAAAGCTCCTGTCCCTGTTCCATGGCTACTAATTCTCTACGTGACTGAACTCCGTGCTAGTTTAACTCAATGAGCGTGGCCTTTCCCTCTCTTTTCCATCTCCCTCCTCCAGGCAGCTACTGAGATGTACAGCCTGCTTGCTCTGGGCTTTTATTTTAAACTTCAATAAAATTTGTCTCAAGATCAAAAGGAAGGAGAAAAAAAAGGAAAGAGATAGATGGATAGATGATGATAGATAGATAGATAGATAGATAGATAGATAGATAGATAGATAGACAGACAGACAGACAAATAGATTTTAGACATTGGGTGAAAATTATCACTGACCCAAGATGTTTAGAGGACTTGAAGCCGGATAAGAACAATGGAATCCAAATCAGTATCCATCACAATCAAGTTTTAAAAGTTAATTCAAAGATAAATTATGACTGAAGATAAAGGGCACACTGTATAGGACAATAATGTTAGGAATCAGCTGACTTCCTTCCTGAAACAAGTCAAGTGGACAAGCAGTGGAACAGTGTGCTTCTATTTTGAGAGAGAGAGAGAGAATTTCAAACATTTAGTAAGAGCAATGCCCTGCAGTACTAACTAGACTTGGAGATATATTACCAGGATTGAGTAGGATTATCTCACAATGTTAGAGCATCAACTTCTGAAAGAGGCAAAACAGTACAAAATCTGTATGCACCCAAAGACAGAGCTTCTGTATGGGCCCTCTTGGAAAAGGGCTCTTAATTATATATGAGAACCACCTGTTCAGGTCCATTTCATCCTCCCCCCCCCCCAAACTGCTGTTGAAGACTCTCTGAGTCTGTGGCCTGGGCTGGTGTGTTTTGTTCTTCTTTGGCTTGTTTTTGTTCACCTTTTCTTCTTACTTTGTTTGGAAAGACAGGGTTGCACTCTCCATAGCAAAAGCTGACCTCACTGAGGACAGGCCTCTCTCTTCAACTCCCCACAGGGGTTGTTTTGAAAAGTGCCACCGTGCCTGACATTTTGGCAAGTCTAGGATCATGAATTACTTTCTCCATGCTCTAGACTTGCTGAGTACAGACATCAATGCCACAACTTCTCACGTTCACCAGGAAACAAATTCCGCGTGGCTAAGTGATCTACTCAAAGTCACACAGCAAGGACATAGCCAAGATTTAATACCAAGTCTGTCTGATACACAAAGACATGGCTCTGCACCCAATGTCACTCTGTTTCCCGCAGACACTTTCTTTCCTTTTATAGGTAGAGTCAGGTGCTTAATACCTATGGGACAAGAGCATAATTTAAATGACATTATCTATAAGTTTTTAATGAATCCCTTAACATTAAGCTACTTAGAAAATTTTATTTATGTAAATATTGTAAAACACAAATTTGCAGAAATGAGCTAAAATTTTCCATAGTGAACATAGTAAAGAATTCCATGTAGTTCATAAATTATAAATGCAGCAAATTTCCAAGGCTTTCTAAGTAGATACAAAAGATGTTGTCTCCAAGCATAGGTGGCTAAGAATAGTAATAAATACACATAATTCTCTGAGACATAGGCCTCTATCATATGATTCTCTCCAGCAATGGTTTAGCAGCTGCCAAATGTGCTTGGATCTCCCATCCCAGGGTATACCTGGGGAATCTACTGAGTTGCCCTTAGAACATGAAGTTCTTGGAGGCAATTCAAGTAAGACTCAGACTAAGAGGTCCTGGGATTGGAGAGACATCTCAACAGTTAAGAACACTTGTTGCTCTTGCAGAAGACCCAAGTTCAATTCCCACACCCACATGGCAGATCACAAACCCCTGTAACGCCAGTTCTAGCAGAGCAGATGCCCCTTCCAAGGGCACAGCACACAAGCGGTGCCCATTCATACATGCAGACAAGCATACATACACACACCAGTAAAAATAAATAGAATCTTTAAAAAAGGCCCTAGGAGGGAAAGCACAACCACTCTGGGTAGTTTTAATAAGCTTCGTGAGTTATGTAATGATTTAGGGAAGGCAGGTAACAGAAGAAGGCAATTTTACAAAGCAGTAGTCATACTACAGAACCAAAGAAAAACAGGGATAAAATTTCATTTGGAATCATGCATTAAAGAATGCATTAGAGTGAAGAAGGAAAGTGGGTGGCAGAAATCAGCCCAGCTCTCAGCACCTGCAAAGACTCTAGTCCTCCTTGTCACCTCTCCGTCACGAGTACACGGGAGGAGAGCGACCTTGTGAGGACAGACCCGCAAATACCTCTTAAGCTGCATCTTTAGTCAAAGTCAAAACAGCACTTGAGATTGGCTGCAAGTCACACATGAGAGCCTTGTGATCCAACCTGAGCTAGGAAAGGGTTTCTCTTTTTCTTCAGAATATTAGCTGCTGCGCAAAGGATAAAATAATTTGAGAACGGTAAGGATGGAGGGCCTCTTACATCCAGCCCTCTGGGAAAGGCCAGTGCATACTGAGGGCTCCCATCTGAAAATAAAATTGCCCATAGTGGCTCCTAAAGACCAGTATCAACCAGTGGAATGTGTAGCTAACAAAGGAACAGGAAATTATGCTTCGTTGAAGAAGAAGAAAGAGAGTAAACTAATTAATGGAGTTTTCTGATTTTCCCTGGGGAGTCAATTTCTATTCCCTACTCCTTAGAGCAGACAGTGATGATGAACCAAAGAAAGGAACCCATCTAAGCCCACCTTGGTGGACCACTGAATTTATTGACGTTACTTATGCAAATATGGGCAAGGGGTTACCTATAAGAACATGGGTGACTCTGGCCGCTACGTTACTGTAAAACCCATGTCCGTATGGGTGACAACTCATGAAAATTGTGTCACTAGCGTTCCTTGCCCAATAGACAGTCACACCACTGAAGATCCTTTATCTACCCAGTCCAGGAATTATTTATCATTTAGAGAATTTTTAAAAAGGGCCTTTAAGAACTGTTTCTGTGAATCTTATGTATTTTAGAAAAGGCTCCTCTCCCTTCAGGAGGGAATGGTTACACCCCCAGGAAACACCTACAGGACACTTAAAATGCCCTAATACATGACATGCCCAGGAAACAACCTAAAGACATCAATGAAAAAAAAAGCAAATACATATTTACAAACTTTAAAAAAAAATCTGTGAATCCTTTAAGATTCTAGCATCTTGTAAGGAAGCCCTGGAATGTCAGCCCTATTGAGACTGTATTTATTCCGCTCTCTCAGGCTGTTTCCTTAGGAAATATTCTAGCACTTGGGTACCCGGGAAACTGAGGTCAGGGGACTGCAGATTTGAAGGTGCCCTGGGACACAGACTGAAACCCTGTATGAAGAAGAGAAAGCATTTCCCCACAGCTAAAGTTCTGAAGGAACTTTCACAGCTCCCATTAACAATTGCTGAAGCATTGTACCTTGTAAGTCTTCAGTCAAAAGAGACCTCAGTGTGCACAAGGACTGATTGGACATTACTGCTCAACCAAAGTGCACACTCAGCAAGGCAAGGCGAGACTCCAAGACAGAGACTACACACTTAGAGGATGCTTGGCAATTTCATTGTCTCATGCACGAATTTAAAACACTGAAGCTGAGCTGCACAGAGGGGCAGAAAAAGGAGCCTGGGAGAAACCAGAGGCATAGTGACAAATGCACAAAGAGCCTGGAGCTAAGACTCAGCCCCGGAACCAGGCAAGCAGCCATCCCCACCTTAGCAAATGTCACCCAGCACCTGAGAGAGGGCAGACTGCTTGTTGTTTGATGACAGGACACCATGATCGGGCTGACTGCTTATGCTTTGATGGATAGCAAAGAGAAGAACTTTGTAAAAAAAAAAAAAAGTCTATGTATGTGTTTTAAAAAGGGAAGAAAAATACACCAATTTGGAAGTAAATAAAAATAAACTAGTCTACCTGTTTATGTGTGGGTAGACCAAGCAGGTCCTGTGATTGTGAGAGCCACCAACAAGCAGTACTGTTAAAGGGCACTCTTTTCACTCCGCTAACCTTTCTCCTATGGAACTTTACTGTGCTATAAAAGCTTTAAAATCAATATCCTGTGACCAGTATTGCAAGCTATCCCCCAGGGTGCAATAGTGGCAACTCCTATCTTGATGGTAACGAGCAGCTGACTGAAACTTAAGGCCCCTCAATAGAAGAAAAATCTTATTGGGATTGGGAATTGGGAAACCCAGTCAACTACCTGGGACTAATGAGGTCATAGATCTTACAGGAGATCTTACAACTGCCACTTTACTAAGCCAATATAATTCCTAACTGCATTATAAATATATAGACAAGTGTAGCTCCCAACCCTCACCAAAGAAGCTTCTCATTGCAGCACACAGAGACCATGACAGAAACCCTCAGCTAGTCAGAACAGAGAGAATGAGTGATCCGGCATGCCCAGCCCCAATGGATTCATCTAGAACATCACTCCTACACCTACAGGGAACATCTCAGAAGAGGGGTAGAAAAGATTGTAAGATTGTTTTGTTTTGCTTTAAAACTTTGATGCTAGTGGTGACATGACTGCTTACATCGTGTCTCTTTGAAACGCTCGGCTAAAACCAGTTTTCGTTACATGGGCTATTAAGCAAGATACAATTTGGTCAAACCGTGGTGAAGCCAGGAGTTTCTATTTCTTCCCCTCCCCCCCAGCCTTTTACCCATCTTTATCCCTTCTTACTCCTAATAAAGTCAGCCCTACACAGACAAGTGTCTATCAGAAAGTACCAGAAGACAACCATCTCCAGCATTACTTATTCAGATATTAGCCAGTGAGGTCTGGCCCTGTGCCAGGTACTACCTCTTCATGGGAACCCAACAATGGATATGGTAGCTGGGGTTCTCGTCTTCACTAGTCTTCAGGACTGCTACCTCACTTAAGGGTGTCCAGGGGATGCCGTGCGGTCTTGGGACTAACAGGTGGCTCAATGGGTAAAGTTGATTATTGCCAAGCGTGATAGCCTGAGTTTGATCCCTGGGACCCCCAGGGTGGAGAGAGGCGACTCTCCCAAGTGGTTCTATGACCTCCATGTGTGGCTTATGATATGCTTATGTATACATTTGACTCCACAATCAATAAATAACTACAATAAAATAAAGTATGTAATAAAAAAGAAATAGAAGTCTTATAATGATGGGAACTTAGTGGTTGTTTTTGCTAAAAGCTCCAACCCTTCCCTTGGACCTGCAGGCGTCCTGTAGGTAACAAAAAGCAAGTTACAATCTTGCATTTCTGCCTTCATTTTATTTTTTAAGGATTTTATTTTTATTATTTTAAATATATATGTGTGTGTGTCCGTGTGTGGGTATGTACACCTGAGTGCAGATGTCCAAGGAAGTCAAAGGAGTGTATTGGATCACCTGGAGCTCAAGTTTCAAGCAGTTTTGAGCCACTTGATGTGGGTGCTGGCACTGAACTCATGTCCTCTGCAAGAACAGCGCATGCTCTTAACCACTGAGCCACCTCCAGGCCCTCTCTGCCTTTGCTTTGCCCTTTCCTTCTCTACTAGCCGGCATTTTACTCACTTAAGAGATATTTATCTAAAATGGTAGCCCTTCCCCTTCTCAGTAGGTAGACACTGATAAAAGTAACAAAATCACCTTTAATATTATCAAGGCCATCATAGTAGCATCCTTCGAAGACCCCTGGAACAGTGCCTGGAAGCCTGCCATTGTAATGGTTAATCCTGATGGTTGACTTGATGGGATTTAGACTCACACGGAAAGAAAATCTCTGGATATGTCTAAGAAGCCATTTCCAAAGAAGTTTAACGGAGAAGGAAAGTTGGTGTGGGAGAATTGTATTCTATCAATCATGTTTTAAATAAATGCTGATTGGCCCAGCAAGAAGTATAGGTGGGACAATCAGACAGGAAGTAAAGGTAGGGCAATGAGAACAGGAGAATTCTGGGGAGGAGGAAGCCCATTCCTCCCCAGTCCTGCCCAGACCACGGAAGAAGCAGGATGTGACCTGCCCCGCTGAAAAAGGTACTGAGCCATGTGGCTAACATAGATAAGGATAATGGGTTAATATACGTTATAAGAGCTAATACGAAGCCTGAGCTAATGGGCCAATCAGTTTATGATTAATGTAGATTTCTGTGTGATTTCTTTGGGACCTAACGACTGTGAGTACCCGGCAGGACAGAAACCCTCGCCAAGCCCACTCCTCATGTTACAGAAAGTACTACTCTGGAGTCTCTGACTGAATAAAAAAGGGGAAATGAACAAAGTCAAGCATGCATTTCTGTGCTCCTGAACTGAAGATGCAATGCAACCTGCACCGTGTGCTTTTGTTGCTGCAGTGTCTGTGTTAGTATCCAGGCACACCTTGGCCCTGCCCACAGGGAACCTGGCACAGTGCATCACCCCTCTGCGCATGGCAAGCAGTTCCCTGACTAAATGCAGGTGTGAAGGTCCCTTTAAGAGACAAACCCCGCCTACTCCTGCTCACTTTCCACTGTGCATCTGAAGAGCCAAGCAGGTCTTTACCTCTCTGCCCCCTCTTCCTCTCACTCTCCCTTTCTCTCTCTCTTTCTCTCTTCCCTCCCCTTTACCTTTCCCTCTATAAACTCCACACTCAAGCTCTGTCTGCATGGTGTGTTTGTCTCCCGCCCATGGCCCTCACCTGCCAACGTCCCAACTCGCACAGTATCCATAACAGTCTGGACCTTTGAACTGTGAGCAGAAACACACCCTTCCTCCTTGAGTTTCCTCTGTCAGCATTTTGTCACCACAATGTAAAAAGTAGGACATTCATTTTCACCCTAACCCTGAAGGGCTCCGTCCTATTAGCTAATTGCATCTTGCTTTTAGGACTTTTATTCTCTTAAGTCATTTTTTCCCCTTAGGTTCCAGGGACAACAATTCTGGTCATAAACATCTTGTGACAGTAGTCAAGACTCAGTGACAACTTTCTTCTCACTGCCAAGGCTCCACATAGCTATAGACAGCCTCCTCTTTAGGCCACCATGAACTTAAGAATCTCTTTGCTAGGTTTCTCTGCCTTGGCCCAGTGGGAGAGTGCTTCCCTTTTTACTTATTACAGTTGTGAGACTGACTGTAAAATAAATACTCATCTCTTTGACTCAGGCTAAAAAGCCAAGTTTTAGTAAGTAAAATTTCATGAATATTTTCAGATCTATAACTTTTCTAACAGCCACACCCCTCAGGGTTCAGCCTCTGCGTATCCATGGCCCTAACATACTCTTAATGAGTAAAACATGGCAGAGCTATGATTCTAACCTGAAAATGCTTTCAACTGTTTCCTTTCAATAAGTGAGTCCCCTCAAATGGCTAAAACCATTGCTCTTTTTATTTTTCCCTGTAGGGCAGAACTTAACTGTTTGTGCTCTAGATGAACGTTGAGCAGAAGTAATTGTGGGGTGTGACAGATTTCACCCTAACAAGTTCTCAAAGAGGAGCGAATAGGAGCACAGTCACCCCAAAGCTGTGATTGTGGGTGCTCTAAGCTTCTCAACACTATATATGAGGAACAGAAACTGATACGTTATCAATTCACAAAAGCCCAAACCTGTATGGCTTCAAGTTGTTCTATGGCTGCAGCACGGTTTAACACCACCTGCTTATTTCTGTTTACATTGCATTTGGGACAAGGTCTCTGACCAAATATCATCCCTGCAGACTGCTAAACATGTCCTATACATGATAATAGGACATGCCACATGGAAGTAAGACTGGGAAAAACTGCACTTGGGAGCTGTACAGAAAGATCATTGTTATGTGAGGTGGCTCAGTAAAGAAACCTCTGAAATGGTTATTCCGTGGTATGGTTAATGGGAAGATTTTTATTTCAAATAAGAGAAGATATCCAGAGGAGTCTGGAAGAGTTCAGGGCAGAAAGCAAAAGTAAACTGGACATGGGCGGAGTTAGGGAAGTGGAGCGCAAGGGAGAACAGTGGAGATTGCAAGAGATAGAGACTAGTAAGAGAGCAACAGGATAGCAAGAGTAGCAAGATATCCAGGGCAAAGGGGAAAGCCTTCCTGTTATATAGAGAACCAATGGTATCTGGGAGGAGGGAACCTGGGCAGCGAGAAGGCCCAGGTTGCGGTGTGGGGCTTTGGAATTTATAACCGGTACTTATGAATCGGGACAGAAGGATGTTGACAGGCAGCCACAGGAGCACGTCAGTGAAGCCATATGTCCCTTCTGCCAGGGGGAAGGGAAACAAGCTCTTTGGGGGACAGAAACCCCATTTGACAAGTTCCTGAGGAATGCTGGCTTCTATCGAACCACCAGAAATCCTCCTGTAGTCCCGTGTGTGTTCATTTCCAGATATTTGTACTTCCTGAAAGAACAAAAACACAAAGAAAATCTACAACTGTTTACCTAACAATCCAGTTCTGCTAAGATGACTTTTAATATATTTTATTAATTCTTTGAGAAGTTCATACATGTATAGAATGAACTTTGATTTATCCCCCACTTCCCCTAACTCCTCCTAGATCTACCCCCCACTCTCCAACTCCCTCCCAACTTCATGTCGTCTTTTGTTTGTTTGTTTAATTAACAACCCAGTGAGTCCAGTTGGTGTTGCCCATATACACATGACTGTGGAGCCATCTATTGGAGCATGGCTGACCTTCCAGGGGCCATATCCTTAAAGAAAATTGATATTTTCCCAGAAACCAAGAACTGCTGCCAAGAGTTTGGGGTGGAGCTCTTGATCCCTCCCCCTCCATGGTGGAATGTTAATTGGCTCGATCTTGGGCAGGTCTTGCGCTGAAATTATTTAATCATGGAAGTATTTCTTTGTAGTGGGTATTGATATCCTCCAGGACAGGTGGTAAGGAGCACCCTTTGGGAAGCATTGATTTAATAGAAGCATGGAGATCATAGGAAGGGAATTCACATGGGTGAGTCCCTTGCAGTGTCTATATTTTGTATAGCTGGCATGCTTGCAACACAGTTAATAGGGAGCCTGAGGAGATATTTAATAGCTCAGTTGGAAAGAATGAGGGCATGAATTTGATGCTCAGAACCCATCTGAAGAGCCAGGTGTGATGGTATATGCTGAAAATCCCAGCACTTGGCAGGCAGAGACAGGAGGGTTCCTGGGTCTTGCTGGCGAACCAACCTAGCCTAGCTAGCCCCAGGTCCCAGTAAAAAACCCTATGTCAAATGAAACAAAACAAAACGAACAACAAACACAAACAAACAGACCCAAAGCAAGTGACTGCTGAGAACCAGTACCTAAGTTGACCTCAGGTCTCTACACATACCTGCACATACATGAACACACACAGAAAGCACAACTAAAATTCATGTACTCTGCTCCCTAGTTTGGGGTAGCATTTACTTAATGACTGGTTGATTTTAGATGTTAGCTATAAAAGCACACACAAGCACACGTGCCCCAAGACACATGTATACCCAGGTAACAGAACAATACATGAAGTGATATCTTGACCTCTATTACGTACACAGAGACTACATTAAGTCACAGTATTCTTACATTACAATATTGAGTGATGCTGAAGTTACAAGCTGCACTTGACTGCAGAGCCCAGCACCACATTTCAGATGCTGACAGTGGAGAGAAAATGAACCAACATGTTTATGATGTATTATGAAACACGTACTTTCAGTTCTGAGGACTGAGTCTCTGACAGAATGCATGGGATTTACTTGGTGGATTTTCCACAATTGGAACAATGAATCTGCCTTCTCATGCACCCTGCCATCTGTTCAAGGCCTAAGAAACAAATCTTTCTCTTTGCAAAAAAAAAAAAAAAGCTAGGCTGAACAATCAGACCAAGTAAGGAAGACACAAAATGCAAACTGCAGACTCTTTGTGGGGACTCAGAGATGAATGAGTTCTTCTGAATGCTGTCAAATTGCAGTGAATTCTGGGACTATTGCAAACCTCAACAGCTCCATTCTAGAGAAAAATGTGTCAGGAACTTAAACTCTAAAAGAAATTTACCAACTTTTATTATCTAGCTACAAGAGGCGTCTGGATCCAAATCAAAGCTGACTTTCCAATTTGCATTGGGATTGACCAGCTCCTGGATGATCTGAAATGGAAATTTGTCTTGAACACACTTCTGGTTTCACATGAAATGACTCAGAGTATTTTGTACATTGTAACAGGAGGAGCGGGCTGCTTGTCGTCCCCACTGCCCAGCTGGCTTACACCCGAAATAAACTGCCTGGCCCATTTGCTCTAACTTCTTATTGGCGAACTCTTACATATTAGTTTAACCCATCTTCATTAATCTGTGTAATGCCACATGACTGTGGCTTACCGGCAAGATTCTAACCAGTGTCCGTCTCAGGCAGGAGATCCATGGTGTCTGCCACTCTGCCCTTCTTCCCAGCATTCACTTCTGTCTACTCCGCCTACCTAAGTTCTGTCCTATCAACTAGGCCAAGGCAGTTTCTTTATTCATTATCCAATGAAAGCAACACACAAACAGAAGGAACTCCTACACCAGTACATGCCAGCTCTTTCTGGAAACACCTGATATTTAATTGATGAATCATGACACACATGTCAATGTCTTTCCATAGACAATGGCAGTCTGGAACTGGAGCTACATTGGATGCTTCCTGAAAATGGACACAGAGAAATAGAAATGTGTCCTGAAGTGGATAGACCACAGGGATTACCTGACCTAGATGAGACCATGGGGACCACCTGACCTAGACACCGCAGTGAGAGAGGGCCCCTGCAGAGCGTCCTAATAGCAGCACTTGAGGGCTAAGTGGGGATTAGTTAAGACACCTGGTGCTTTGGCTGTGCATCAGTCTATGTGAAAACACTCTCTTCCATCCAGCAGGAGCAGATCCAACATCATAAGAACAAAACCACTTCTTCTGAGAGCTGGAGGTCCGGCAATCAGGGGTCAAAGTGATCCTTGGATAGGGGTAGGGTTAAAGTGGCAGCCCCTCAACAGGTTCCCTCGACAGGGTGAGGTATGATGAGGGCATCACGCGAGGGTCCGCAGGAAGGGGTCCTGGTTGGGAAGCTGAGGGCAAGACCCAGAGAAATTCTTTCTGGAACCTATAAAAGAGAATCTCTGAAAAGACTCCGAAGTAAAGGGGAGAATTCTTGGTGGTGGCAAGTCCTTAGGCATTCGTTTCTATACAGAAATGTGGAGCCTGCAATAGTGACAAGCTGATTTGAGACTACATGGGAAGGGCAGGTCTATATTCTATTCCCAAGCGATTGGGGGCCCTTTAAAAACTAAATGCTATGCAATATATGTTGGTTATATTGGTCACGTTGACTAATATCTGTTTTATCTGGCACCCCACATTTTCTGTAACAAAGATTCTGTTTTCTGAGGGAAAAGGCATGACCTATCACAGTGTGGCACCCAGAGATCCTTGGGATATGTAAGTAGACATATAAGCATCTACCTAAGAGCAAGCAGATGAGACTCCATCTCCAAACAGGCAGGAGCCTGATTCCGACAGTGTGAACTCGGTCAGAAACAAAAGGAAGTGGCTTGTGTGAAGGAAACTCCACAAATACCGCAGAATAAAGCCGACAGACCCTAAATGAGAGATGCCTGGTAACAGAAACTCTCGCGTTAGACCCTGACAGAGCCATACACTTGCACAAAGGCCACAGTAACCTTGCCCAGAAAGCACCACGGTATGGATGTCTGCCCCGCATCTGCCTGCTTAACATTGGACTGATGCCACCATTGTTATTGATCCTCCTCGCCAAGGGGAATAGCTTTAAAACAACTTGTGTAAGCCTTCCATTTTGCTTTAAAATCCCTCATCTCTCTTTGTATCCCTAACTATACACATTGCTCATTATGGCACATAGCTCGCTGAAAGGATCATTCCCCTTGTAAATTCATTGTTTTTTGGTGGCTCTCTCCTCGTTTGTTATTTTAGGTTGACAGTAGCAACAGAAGCATTTATTTTATAGTGGGGCAATTCAAAGTCAGCCTGTGTATTTAACATTAGAAAACTGCAATGCATGGCTTTTAAGTGTTCTGATAGGATTGCCCTCACCCTTTAGCTGTTTATACTGAAACATTTATAAGAAAGAGGATTCTGATATTTGAGTCAATATAATAAGAATGATTCAAAGGAGCGAGGACAGATGTGTGAGCTTTCTCTTACTCTAACAATGCATGAGATATTCCAGTTTATAGCGAGAGAGGGTCTACGCTGACTAACAGTGTGTGAGGGTCTAATCAGGCAGACCCATGGCTTCCGGGTTTCCCGGGAGAATGGGGACGGCAGTGGCAGGGTGTATGAAATGCAGCCACTTACTTTATGACTTCAAGGCAGAGAGTAAGACAAGGGTTGGGGTTCTATAATCCCCCTGTAGAGTAGTATACCCATGACCTAAAGATATCCCCCTAAGTCCTACTCTTTAAAGATAGCACCACTCCTAATACTATCACCTTGGCAACTAAATATGTAAGACATGGGTCTTTGGATGACATTTGAGAATATATAAAAGACTTTTATATAAGACTTTTTATATAAAATATAAAATGAGAATATATAAGACTTTTTTCAGCAAGGATAATGGCTGCAAGAATTGATAACACTATTTTCTCTACTTCTATGAATGTTTTATTTTTTCCACAATTATGAACAGGGACAAAAGTATAGATTATGGACATTTCCCCCCTAGAGCCAGAGCTGAGAGGCCGTTTCCTCCCATATCACTCTGCTCAGGATGGCCAACAGCCGTTTTCACTACCGAAATGTAGTCTCCCCACTAGGGTGGGCCTGTCTGTTGTGAATGGGAGACCACCCTGTGGGCAGAAGCAGAGGCAGTGGATGGAAAAGGAGGGCCAGGGTGCTTACTCAGACCCGCGATGGTGCAGCAGAACTTTGTTACGCACTAATGAAAGGCTGTTGATCACATATGGAATATCTATCTGCTTATAGAAAGGAATAACATATATAATATATAATAATATAGAAATAATGCATTTCATTTAATATATTTCACAAGTGTCAATTCTGCATTAAATTGTATACTCCATCTGGACTTTATTTTAGAACATGGTAAGAAGTCTATAACTTTTCCCTCAAACCATTAGACTGTCACATTTACTGAATGACTCACAATTTGCCCAACAGCGGTGCAAGTCGTGCTAATCAAATCCCACACACTAAGGTCTGCGCAGCTCGTTCTATTCTTTGGGTCTGCATATTTTAGCACACGTTCCACACTGTGTAAATGGTGTTGGCACTGACTGTGGTACAAAAATCTGAAATTCCTCTTATAAAAGTTATTTCCATTTTTTTTTGCATTTTAAATTCCTTCCTACTACTTTGCATTTTCAGATCAAAGTTAAAATAATCTTGCCAACTTTCTTACCAAGTGAATTTTAAATTATTACATTCATATCTTCTTTAGGTGGATTTTTAAGAAGCCCGGATATGTAAGCAGGCTTTCTGAAAATTACAGTTTATATGTTAAAAAAGCCTCAATCAGAAAATATAAAATGCATGGTACATCTGGTTTTCTTTCAAGAAGCTAAGATATTACTTTTTAAAAGTCTGTGCTCTTCGCTTAATGTTTCTATTCCATCGTGTATTTTAACAAAAGTACCTCTTTATTTCCAGAATTCTGGGCAACGCAGACCCTGTTCAGATAAATTCTGAAGACATATCTCCCTTTGAATACTCTTTATGTCTAGGTATGTTTGAGTTTCTGATGAATTTTATCAAAGCCGAATGTTGTAGTTTTCTCCTCCGGAATCATTGGAAGTTGGGCACCCCCTGCTGGTTGGTTTCATACCTTTACCCCAGGAGCCCTTTAAAAGGCAATTCTGTCCTATAGCATCATGAGTGGGAGATAAAAGTAATCGCTCACTGATGGAGTAGATCGCCTCTGTGGGTAAGGTTTTTTGATTTGATGCTTTGATCCCAGCACTCGGGAGGCAGAGACAGGTGAGTTCGAGGCCAGCCTGGTCAACAAGAGCTAGTTCCAGGACCAGATCCAAAGATACAGAGAAAACCAGTCTCAAAAAACAAAAACGAGACAAAACAAAAAAAAAAAAAGATTGTGTAACCAGTTATAAAGCACATAAACCAGGAATAAGGAAGAGATGGCTGTTGTGTATTGTGTATTGGTGATGTGTATTGGAAGATAGTTAAACAACTATCTTCCCGAAAAGCTTTTATTCATGGCATTTAACCATGTTTTTCTAGTGCTGATACATCAGCTGTAACTCTTTGAAGGCTTGGAGTGTGAAGTCACTGTGCACAGAGCTGTGAAACATGCCCACATTGGCTCTATTAGCCACCACATGAGAAGGCTTGCTTTGAACTTTATTCCTGCATAGGCTTTATGAGAGGCCACTGTGTACAAAAGAAAACTTAAACACCTTAAAGTTATAGAAATCCAAATTTAATCCAATTCTGTGGCTTTCTGGTGTTAAGCAATGTGTTCTTTGACTCTGAGGATCTTTGTTGCTGTAATGAGCTTTAACATCTTTCTTTTGTACATTTTAGACAGTTAAATAGGTTTCAAGTAAATTAATTTCCAAATGCACATATATGTAGGAGGAAGATCTGTCTAACCACAGGCTAAGCCAACACAGAAAGTTTACCATGTGCTGGACCTGGGCTACTATGTTCAAGGAGAGGCTAGACAATGTAGGGAGATTCTCTCTCTCTCTCTCTCTCTCTCTCTCTCTCTCTCTCTCTCTCTCTCTCTCTCACACACACACACACACACACACACACACACACACACACAGCTGGGAAAACTCTGTGTGGCAGTGCATGCCTGTAAATTCCAGAACTTGGGAGGCAGAAGTAGAGGGATCAAAGCAAGTGAGAGGCTAGCCTGGTCTGTGTCGCAAGTTCCAGTTCAACCAAAGTGATGTGGTGTGTGACACTTATGCATCAACAGATTAAAGAGGAAAAAATTAAAAATTGGGCATGTAATTCCATGTAGTTGCCTAGTATGCTTGAGGCCCTAGACTCAATATTTATATATAGTACTAGAGAAAAAGAAGCGTAAGTAGGACTTATGTACCAGTCAAGATTTCAAACATTGGCTGGGGTCTTATCCTACAAATGTGAGGGGAGTACATCTTCTTCAAACTTCTAGAGGATGCACAGACTCTGCCATAAGACTTTTTAGAAATTATGAGTAATTATTTGGAACGTTTTAATGTACATAGATACAATTCTTTTCTACCAAGGAGAAATTTATATATTTAAAACTAACTATTTTAACCAGATGTTGTGGCTCATGCCTGTAATCCTAGCAGTCAGAAAGCTGAGGCAGGAGGATTGCCTGAATTCATGGCCATCTTGAGATTCACAGTGAGTTCTAGCCAGGCTGGGCTAAACAGGAAGACTCTGTCTCAGTACAATGATAAAAATCAACTCAAGACGGATCAGCCTTGATGTAAGATCTGAATTTTGAAACCACTAGAGGAAATAAAGGTTAAAGAAAATGCTTCAAGATATAGATATAGGCAAAGACATTCAGAATAGACGATAGTTTAGGAAACAAGAAAAAAATGGGCAAATGAAATTTGAAAGTTTCTGCCTCACTAAGGGAACCACGAGTAAATTGAAGCGATGTCCTATAAAACAGCAGAAAATCTTTGCAAACTATTCAATTGACAGAGGATTAATAACCAGAATAATACATAAAGAACAAAAAACAAACAAACACTGAAAGAATAAATAATTCAATCAATGTAAGCGCAAGTGAGCTGAGCAAATTTCCACCCCTACGCTAGAAGAAGGAGGAGGAGAAGGAGGAAGAGGAGAAGGAGGAGGAGGAGAAGTAAGAAGAGGAGGAGGGGAAATTCAAATTGGAAAATTCAACATGGAAAAATATTTTATATACTGTTGATGGGAACATAAATTGAAATCAGTCTGGAGATTCCCCAGAAAACTAAAAATAGACCTGCCATATGCTCCAGCTGTTCTACTCCTGGCCACGTGCCTGAGGGCGTCCGGGTCTGCATCCACAGGTGCACTAGCGACCTCATGTTTACCATGGCCCTTTTCTCAAGCGCCAAGGAGCAGAATCAGCCTATACACCCACCTACCAATGAGTGGATAAGAAAGTGCAGTGCAGACATACAAGGCAGCTTTGTTCAGTCCTAAGGAGCAAAGTCACATTAGCAAGAAAATGAATGAAGCTGGAAAATATGATGTGACGTGAAATAAGGCAGACTTAGCCAAGCTGTATGTTGCTCTCACATGCAGAATTAAGAAAATACAGACTATTAAAGCAGAGAGGAGTACTTTAGAGAAAGGGAAAGGGATATGGGGGAAAGGTATAAGTGAGGATAACATTGGTACAAATATAACTGAAGCACACAATATATATGTATGAAAATATCATGAAACCCATTATTTCATGTAGTTAATATATATTAATAAAAATACAGTCCCCGAGGCTGGATAGATAACTCCTGTGGAGGTTTCAAATTCTATTCCCAGCACCCATATCAGCTCTCTTACCTTCCTATATATACCTCCAGCTTCAAGTTCCTGGTCTTTGCAGGCATCTGTATAAACATACACACACATGCACACACATATAGATGCACACACACACACATATAGATGCACACACACACACATAATTGAAAATGAAATCTTATTTTTAAAAAACACAATCATCCTAAATGATCATGGAATAAGGCATCATGACAAAGGCTGGGTGCGGCTATTTGTAATTTCCTTAGACGTACCTCACCGATTGCAGTAGTGGTACACAAAGCTTATGGTAACCAACAGCTCTCTAATTGAACTTCAGACCCAACCCAAAGGAAAACCAAACCTGGTAATGGAGACCTAGCCAACTACTAGTGGATCTTGGGGGAGAACTTAAAGCCATCCATTTACAAAGCCAACATAATTCCTAACTGCCTTCTAAACATTTGTCCTTATGCCTACGGATATAGGGTACTATTGATAAGTATAGTCCTCATCCATCATCAGAGAAACTTCTCTTTGCAACAGAGACCACTACAGAAGACCACAACTGATCAAAATTCAGAGTTTTGGGGTCCAGTCCCAATGGATACATCTACAAGACACTCCCGCATATAAGGCTCAGGGAACATCATGTAAAAGGTGATAGAATATCCCAGGAAGAGCCAGAGGTTCAGGGAGTTGGCTGAGAGATTGTGTCTCCTACTAAGGTCAGAAGCTGCACATATAAAGTCTCACCAACGTAAGTGCCTAAATATGAGCTGAACAACAACAGACATGCCAACATGGATGGGGAAAGCCCATGAGGTCACTACATAAAGAACCACAGGCAACTACGAAGTGCTGAGATTGGGAGAAGTTGTCATTTCCCCAGAAGAGCACATCAATTAGTTATCCAATGCCACATACTCAGCCCTGAAAACAGACATGCTAGTAATATTACACAGGCTGAGAAATTTATATTTAGGGATGGATGTGTATGTACATATACATGTATGTGTGTAACAACAATGAGTGGGAAAAAAAGAAGACTTGGATTTGAAAGAGCAAGGAAGGTTTTATGGGAGAGTTTGGAGGGAGGAAAGGGAAAAGAGAAATGATGTAATTATAAATTTTATAAATTATAAAAGAAATGAAAGATGAAGGAAGGGAGAGAGAGAGAACAGAAAAAAGAATACTTGAAAGAAAAATAAAAACAACAACAAAATCTCACCCAAGAAAGACAGATCTGGGGAGTGTACTCAGGACCTCAGCAGCAGCAGCTCTAACTCGCAGAAGCCTGTAGATCCTGCCAAAAGTTACAAGCGTGTGCAGCATATTTTCAAAATTTCTACCAAACAGGCAGATTTTGTTAACTTTTCAAAACCTTTTCAGGGAAGGTTTCAGAAAATACAGGAGTTATCCTTAGGGGGAAAAGTAAAACATTTGGGAATTTGTGTGTTCTTTGCGCTCCTTGGAAGCAAACCACAAGGACTTTCAAAGGGCAGTTAACAGCCTTTTGCTTCAGAGCCTTGGCTGGCTATTTTTGTAGTTATTTTACTTGGAAATGTTTGTTTAGAAGCAGACTAGAAAACTTTAAATGAAGTTTCTAAAAAGGCTCTCTGTTGCTCTCTTGGTCTTTCTCCCTCCTTGTCCCCTTCTCTCCCTCTTCCTTCCTCCTCCTTCCTCCTCCCTCCTCCTTCTTCCCCCTTCCTCCTTCCTTCTCCTTTCCCTTCTCCTCTTTCCTCCTCCCTCCTCCTCCCTCCTCCCCTCCCGCTTTTCCTAACTTTGGTTCCTGGAATGTGATGCAAGATTTCTATGCAGAAACCCATTTTGGTTGCTTCAGGAATTTGCCAGCTTTTGTTGCTGCCGCACTGTTTTTAAATTGGAAACTAAGGCTGGAACTTCAAACTTGTTGTTGTTGTTGTTGTTTGTCTTTTACCTTTGTCTAAAAGTTAAAAGAATATTCTCCTTTATTTTTATTCTTCTTTACATAAGGGCATTTGGTGCTCTTGGCCTCTGGATATTATTTTGCTTAACATTAGAAACTACAAAGGAGCTCCATGCATGATCACATCCTGGGAAACCTTTTTAAAAGTCAGAGTGTTCAGTCAAGCATCAGGATGCATTTTCCTGCAATTGGTGTTTTTCTTCAAAGCAAAAGCTTCCGGTGGCATGTTGGCTGTTAATGCCACAAGGTCTTCTGGGGTATGTTGTGGTTAAGCCATTAATTATTTATGTCCAAAACATACCGAGCTCTCATTATGTGGCAGGCAGTCCTTGTGGACTTCAGGCTACAGAAGTGAGCAAAGCAAACTTCCCTAACAGTGCTTGGACCTAATGGGGGCTTGGTAGGATACCCACAACAGCAGGTTCAGATCTGGTGGGTGGGCAGGGAATGTGGAGGGCAAAGGGAACAAGCGGTGGGGTTCTCACAGGGTTGGTGGTTTCAGAGGACTGGACTGTATTGAGCAAAGAGCTAGAAATGGGAGAGTAACGATGGCGAGGCAATGAACCCTGGGTTTGGATAACAGGTTTAGGCAGCAGTAGAGCTGAGATTTTGATGACTATATCCCATGGATGTATCACAGCATTCGTTATATAGGATAAGTATATACTGACAACTAGATGATCAGAAAAGGAGTCCATTTTAAAGCCATAGAAATACTATAAATTCCTCGCCAGTGTACACACCCACACACATTTCTGGGCTTGGGAGCATGGCAATGAAGAAAACAACATCCTTGTCCTCATAATCCTTAAATTCAAGTGGATACATCTTGAATTAATTCATCTTTATAATTCAAAGCTGGGCTGGAGAAATGGCTCTGTGGTTAGAAGCACTTGCTAGACAGATGTAAAGACCTGATTTAAAATTCAAGCACTAGAGAATAACTATTTCTTAAGTCTACATACCTAAAACATTTACAGATACTGACAAGACTGTAGAACCAAGGGAAAAACTTGGTAAGTCCAAAGACTATCAAAAACAAGACTGGGTGTGGTGGCTTTAATCCCAGTACTCTGGAGGCAGAAGCAGGTGTACGTTTGTGAGTTCAAGGTCAGCTTGGTCTACTTAGTAACCAGGTCAACCGAAGCTGCATAAAGCAATTCTGTCACAGCCCACCACCAAAACAATGGCAAAAAAAACCCCAACCAATAAAACAAAACAAAATTGTGTTGTCTAAATACAGGACTATAGACTTCAAAACATAAAACAATTTCCCCAAACTCTATGCCTAGAAATTTTCAAGCATGCATCCGAGCATTTTACAGATTAAACTAAATTTTAAAATAAGGAATTTGAGGGAATGTTTATATTGATCATGAAACACATTTTAAAAGCATATAGTACAGCTAACACAGAGCTTAGAAGGATGTGTTGTGCTTTATGCACAAGGCTTAAGTGATTTTTTTAAAACAAAGATAAGAAAGACCTCTTCCTTAGAAACCTAAGTGAATTAATAGATTCTCTTAAAAAAAAAAAACCTTTTATGCTGAAAATGTTCAAACTTACATAAAAGAGAAAAGAATACGATTATATTAAAAGACCCCATGGGTTTGTGCCAGGCATCAGCAGTTAGCCTCTCTGGCCAGGCTCATTCATTCACACTCTTGTCCCACTCATCCTCACCACTGTCCCCTCCCTTAAACAACCAGAATATTTTGAAGTAAATTATTTTCATATTATTTCATTAAGAAACAATAGATATATCATTATACACATTTAAACACATCTTTAGAGGAAAAAAGAAAAATATAACATTCATAATCCCTATAGAAATCTTGTGAACAGGACTCCTTAACATCATCAAATATCCAAGCAATTGTGTCGCTTCTGATAAGAACATGCCATCCCTTCTGGCTGGTTCCCACTGCCCACCCATGCCCACCTTGCCTTGCTGCATGGAAGGTTTTCAGGCTGGATTTGTCCAGGAGGCACTGAGAGAAGTAAAGGAGTGTTATTATTCTCTGTGATGCCTGCAGGTTAGCCCACTCCTGTGTATGAATGCAGCCCCCAGCGCTGCCTTCTCCCAACGGTAAGCCAATAGCCAAGTGTGTTCACATCTCCTGAAACTTGAGGAAACTAAAATTCAACAAGATTTCCCATTTCATTTTCTTGGTTTCAAGTCTCACTAGCCACATAAGGGTTATGTTTTAGACAATATCCATCATGGGACAGCATCACAGAAAGTGTATTGTTCTAGAAGTATGGTTCCCAACGTGTGGGTCCCAATCCCTTTAGGAGGTCAAATGACCCTTTCATAAGGACCACCCAAGGCCATCCGAAACCATAGATATTTATATTATAATTCCTAACAGTAGCAAAATTACAGTTATGTTGTAGCAATTAAAATAATTTTTTGATGGGGGCGTCACCACAACATGAGGGCTGCATTAAAGGGTCGCAGTGTTAGGAAGGTTGAGAACTACTCTAGAATAGCTCACATGTAACGTCTTTACCTTATAGTAATAATAAATAATAATTTATTGCCAGAAGATAGAATGGCATTAGTCTAATACTACTGCAATCTCCAGTGAGAGTGTATCAAGTCCTCGTGGTCACAGATGATGAATTCAGCATCCATGAAAGATGTGCTGTGTTAACTTGTTAAAGGTCCTAACACACTGAGAGAAACATAAAGAATCAAAAGCTACCCGGTAAGTAACCAAATGTAAGGGGGAAAAGTCTAGACACTGTCAAAAGTTTACCCTTTCAGAGGATTAGCAAAATGTGTGGGTTCTAGGAAAATTAATCAAACAGGAACACACACACACACAAAACCATTTTGAATGATAAAAAGGGTAGGAGTAATTTCCTTTTTAATTTTAAAAATATTTTAAATGCTGTTTCTATTGAGCACATCTTGTTTTTGAAGCACTGTACACTAAAAAGTAATTCGTGTGCCTCAATGCTGGTGCCACCTACACTAATAGACACAACAGTGACTTCTGCATACTCACCGAGCTGGACAATTTCCTTAAAAAGTGAACAACAGCATTCCAGTTAATTGCAAGTGTCATACTAAAAAATGAAGTAATACAAAACAGTAGAAACTCAGGTGAAAGAGGTACTGTGGTTTGTCCTGTTCTGTGTAAGGCATAGCTAATATGGCCGTCCAGAGCACGGAAGGGAAGAAAACAAGGAAAGCCCGGTGTAGAGTGAGCCAGGGTCTCAAGACGATTGCTAAATGTCTTGGGCAGCTTCAGCAGACTTGTATCTAACCGCATATTTCCATCTCATAAGCTGCATGATGCATATGATATTTAGTTTGACTAATAAAATAATTTGGAAAGCACAGTAAAAGTGTGAGAAAATAGAAGTGAAACAACACCACAAATAACCTGGAAGCAAGGCTCCTTCTATTTGAATTTTGTTTTGCGCACATCGCTACAACCTTATCAGTCTACACAGACATCATGCGAATTGTAATTCTGTTCTCAAACCTCTCTCTGCCCGTACTTTTACACGTTTGAGGGAGAAGTGAAACAAGTTAACAGACTCTGCTGCAAAATTACTTTGTTACAGAATTCCTGGTTAAAGTGGAGTGGAGTTTAGTTTTGAGACAATGTATCCTGAAAGCCCAAGCTGGCCTCAGACTGGCTGTGTTCCTGCCTCCACCCCCAGGCTGCTGGTGTTACAGATAACATTTCCTTTAAAATAGTCTTTGAAATTGTATTATTTGAGTACAGGTGTTTTGCCTCCTTGTATGTGCATTGTGCATATGTGTGCATGTGTGCGTGCGTGTGTGCGTGTGTGTGTGTATGTGTGTGTGTATGTGTGTGTGTGTGTGTGTGTGTGTGTGGTCCCTAAAAAGGACAGAAGAGGGTGTAAGAGCTTCTAGAGCAGATGTTACAGACTTTTCTGAGCTGCTATGTGGGTGTTGGTAATGGAACCTGGGTTTAGCCTTTGCTCTTAATGGCTGAACCATCTCTTTGGTAATTTCTAAAATAGTAGGAAGACCAAGAAAGTTGTAAGAAAATGCATAGAACATGAGATGTAAGTTTCTGCTCTTCCGAAGGACCAAAGTTCCTAGGACCACATGGAAGCTCACAACCAACTTCAATTCCAGCCCCAAGAGGATCCACCACCCTCTTCTGGGCTCTTCAGACACTGCACACAAGTGATGCTCAGACATATATACAGACAAAACAACCATACACATAAAGATAGGAATAAAATCTTAAAAATAATTTAAAAAGAAATAATTATGAAACTTTATAGGGAATAAAGCTTCAGTGTAGACAAAACTCTCACTAGAAGATTTGACTAATGCCAAGCAGTGGTGCCTCACACCTTTAATCCCAGCACTTGGGAGGCAGAGGCTGGTGGATCTCTGAGTTCAAGGCCAGCCTGGTCTACAGAGCAAATAGCAGGGCAGCCAGGGCTACACAGGGCAAACCTGAAATCCTATATCTCATAGCCAAGAAAAAAAAGATATGACTAATCATGGAAACAGGGCTAACAACACAGGAGTTTAAATCTAGAAATATGTGCTGTTGTGCAGATTGTTTTAAGAAGAAAACAACATCTGTATGTATATAGATATGCGTGAAACAACAGTCAAATAAAAAAGGGCCATAAATTTGAAAGAGAGTAAAGAGGTGTTTATGTAAGGGCTTGGAGGGAGGAAAGAGAAAAAGACAATGATAAATGATGTAATTATATTGTAATCTCAAAAATAAGAGAAAAATGAAAAAAGAAAATTGCAATTCTATTTGTTTGTTTGTTTTATGCTTTTTCAAGACAAGGTTTCTCTGTGTAGTCCTAGCTGTCCTAGAACTTGTTCTGAGCTTGCTCTGAGTGCTGGGATTAAAGGCATGAGCCACCACCACCAGGCTAAATCACAATTTTTTAAAAAATAAAATAAAACTGTAATGAATGAAGCTAGAGATTTGAACTAAGAACATAAGTATTATCCTAAGCCACAAGCACTAATCAATTCAGCGAAATTTTCAACAACATTAGATCAGGATTTGTTTTGTTCATAGAATTCAATGAGATAACCCAAAGTTCACATGAATAAAAAGTTCTGAGTAAGCAAGATTTTGAAGAAAAATAAAAATAGGATATTCACACTAACAGAGATCTGTGGTATAATCATAAAATTTTGGTTTATTGAGATCATGTCAGATTATCATGGAGAAAACCATGTAGACTAATGAAACAGCAAAAAAAAAAAAATAAGAGAGACAGAGCTATAACATTTCTTCTGTGCATATTTGTAATCACATGGACGGCATCACAGAAATCAGCCAGGAAATCACACGGTGATGAGTATGTGTTGCTAGCCCCAAGGAGAAAGCTACAGTGGATTTTCACATTACCTCATTTATAAAGACAGATCAGAGGACAGAATGTAGCTCAGTGGTAGCATGCTTGCTTAGCCTGTGCACTCCAGCAGTGCAACTATGGGATAAAACCTCTGAAACTGCGAGCCACAACAACTCTGCTTCCTTTTCAGTTATCCTGGCCAGTATTTTGTAACAATAATGAAGGTAATAATTAATGCAACATGTTACACAGTTTATTGATGATTATTATTATTATTATTTATACCTCCCTTCTAGAACATTAATCCCAGGAATTTTAGTTGGATCCATTGTTTTATTCCTGCTACCCAAACAGATATCAGGTTCACGTGCACACTCAACAAATACTTGATGGTGGAAGGGAATTTGTATGTGAATTTAGCAACAATTCTGAACACATTAAGATCACTAACTCCCCATGTAAACAAGGTCCAATAGCTCGCCACAAGCACAAACAAGATGTATGAACAGGAGTTCACAAAGTAGCCAGCTCTAATTTCTGGTACATATGGGATCACTAACTCCACTGGAAATCAGCAACTATTTCCAGTGAGGAAAGCAGTACCATCACCCCACAGAAGCTGATGTGATGGACTGCTGACTCTGATGGTTCCTGGTGCGTGCCATCTCATCAGAACCTCCAGGTATGTCTTATGGGGATTATCTTGACTTCTTTCTTTGAAGTGGGAAGAACAACCCACGGTGGATAGAACCACTCCCAGCGATGATCCTGTCATTTTGTGCTCTCTGATTATGGCTGCAATGTGACCAGCTGCTTTGAGCTGCCACCTTGACCTCCCTACTGTGACAGGCAGTACCCTGAATCTGTGAGCTGGAATAACCCCTTTCCCTCTATGTTGCCTTCATCAGGGGCTTTTTACCACACCAAGAGGAAAGGATCTAAGATGCAGATGCTGCCAGACAATGGAAATCACGAGGGCAGTGAAAACGGGCAAAGTTAGAGAAGAGCTCGGCACCATCTGGAAGACAGAAGATGATACAGCATCTCACTGATTCCATTTCCAGGAGAGGGTACATTCCAGTGAAGCAGTGTTCAGATGGGCCAGCCTGCCCCCAGAGTACAGTAAGCAATGTTTGGTAACACTTTGCATTGTCACACTGTGGGGTTGGGAGTGTCACCGTCCTCTGATGCAATCAAACCAAGGCCATCTCTAGATCGGCAGCCAGCAAAACACAAGGGCCATCAGAAAAGGATTATCCCTTTCAAAGAGGCAGGGGTGCCAAGGTCGTGAAGTTTTTCTCTAGATGCAGAAATTGGCTAGAAACAGACATAATTTTGAAAAGGTTGATGTGCAAGATTTGAATGAATAAGAAACATGTACTGGCATGATCAATGTTGAAGACTGGGTGGAAAAAATGATGTAGTAGACATGTTTAACTCTAACTTTTGTAAAGCTGTAAATGGAAACAGTATTCTTATAAACCTGTGTGAGAATTTGGCCCAACCCTACCATTCCACAGTGTCATCATTCTTAGCAGACCATTTCATCCTACAAAGATGGCAACATTTTATATGATTTGTCTTTTTGAGACAGGGTCTCATGTCGCACAAGCTGGCCTCACACTCAAACATGTGGCACTGAGTGGTAACCTTGACTGACTGATCTTCCTGCTGCCACCTCCTAAGCGCTGGAATTACGGACATGCACCTGGCTATGGTTTGTTTTTTGAAAACCATAACTGTGCCAGTGTAGAGAGGCACTGATGTCATTCCATTTCCTGCCTCCCAGAGGGCGCCACCCCTGATGTTGGATCTTTTTCTTCTGTGCTTTCATCCTGTGTGTGTCTATAATAAAATGTAGCTTTTCTTCCTGCCGTTTTAACTACAGCTTTAACCATAACAATTTTTAATGATACTGAATTTATTGCTCAATTATAGAAACTGGTTGAACCATGAGGGGCCCTGAAGGTTCAAACTCCCACCTACCCACAGACACAGCCCCCCCATACACACACACATACACACACACACATACACACACACACACACACACACACACACACACACCTCATCCATCAATTTCTGACTCCCACTTTAGTGTTATTGGTCCTTTTTGATTTTAGCATCAAGTGAGCTAGCAAATAAATAAATAGTGCCACTTCTGGTGATGTCACATTTGGTGATTCCAAGAGAGCCACCTTCTCACAGCTGAGGTGGCTTCAAGAGGTGGCTGGATAGAAGCCATTGCAGTCACAGAAATGTGTGCATTGAGGCCTTGCCTCAGCAGGAGAGCATGAAGTCTGGGGCACAAGATGGCTTCCTCAGCTACTTGCTGTAGAATGGGGTTCTTTTGCTTATGGGTTGTCTTGGATAGGTTCCAAGCTAGGACCCTGTGGGATTGATATTTTTACTTTGGCTCAGAGTACTTTCGGGAAGTCAGACTTGACACAGATAATTAAAACTCCAGAGAAAGATCTGCATTTTGAAAAATAACAAGGAATGTGATCTGAAACCATCTCTCTCTGCTTCAAGAGTGAAGTCCTTCATTAAAGGTGGCAAAGGGAGAGAGCTGGGAGCTGGATGTCCAAATGCTAAGCACTCACATGATTCCTGATCCTCAACAGAATGCGTAAATTAAGAATGAGAGCAGGTCATTATGATGCCAGCCTGTGAAAACAGCTATACCAGAGGCTGGAGTGGGAGGATTGCAAGTTCAAAGCCAACCTGGCCAACTAAGCAAGACCCCATCTCAAAATTTTAATAGTTAAAAGAAGGCCACAGAGGCCACGTCTGTGAAAAGGCTTGTGTCACATTTATGAAGTGCAGAGTCTATCCAGAGTGCCTCATTTTTGTCTTTGTGTACAAGATCTCAAACTAGGAGCTTTCAGGCATAAACCGAAGAACTAGTCATCAGCCCTGCCTTAGAGACTTCACCCCACATTGGTGAGAAAATACAGTGAAGGTTAACCGCCAACATGCATTAGAAAGAATCAGAGGGCTGGAGCGGGTGGCTCAGTCGTTAAGAACACTTATTCTTTCAGAGGACCCAGGTTTGATTCCCAGCACCGGCATAGTGGTTCATTGCAGCCCACAATTCCAGCTCCAGGCTATGCATTGATGCATATGATGCACAGACTTATATTTGAGCGAAACCTGCATGTGCAATAAAGTACACAATAAAAAAATTTTAAAGGAGAGAGAAAGAACCAGAAGTTCGCTTGGACCTGTAAGAGGTCTTCTAGAGCCCTCTATGTGCCATATGCTTCTGGGCACATGTGAGAATAGCACCGTATAGTGGCCCGCCGGCACATCCCTTCACTGTGTGTGCGTACTTGGTCCTAGGCCTGGTGCTTATTACTGTAACCAAGATGCTTCCTAGCTCTTCGGCTTTCCATGGGTCTGTCTCTTTGAATAATGAGATGAAATACCACGAGCCTCCATTCCCCACAGGCTCCAAGTCCTCCAACACCTATCACAATGTTCTGGGAACTTTCGGCTGGTTTGTGTATGATGAGTGAGGGTGGGCGACAGGTGCCTGCTTGCGTCTCCTAGATTTCTTCTCGCTGACTGAATTAGCCTCTGTCTGCCTTTATCCACTGTTTTATGCCAGTCTGGAATATCCCCCCTCTGTTCACTCCCACAAACGTCCTCACACTCATTCCGGCAACATGCTTTTCTGGGCAGCAGGAGGAAAAGATAAGTACACGGAGTACCGACGACAAACTTGACTACCCCACACCTAACGGTTCTCTCTTTAAAAAGAACTTTTCCATCTATTTCTCCTTTCCTCCAAACTGCCCCAAACTCACATCCTCTTCTCTGCCGAAGCTGACGTTATCTGGACTTAAAATACCCACAAACATAGAAAGTGACCTAGACTTACAGAGAGGGTCAAGAAGCCTTGTCCGTTGTACATGAAAGAAATACCACGATGATGTTTTCTAATCCAGTCAGTAATTCTTGCCTTAAGTAGTCTTTGGTCCCCTCTAGTAGAAACAGTCTCTCAAAAGAACATCCATAGCCAGGTGTGTTGGTGCAAACCTGCAATCCCTGTCCTAGGGAGACTGAGACAGGTGGCTACTGAATTCAAGACTAGCCTAGGCTACATAACATTGTAGTAAGACTGTTTCCAAAGCACTGACGAACCCTTGCAAACAACAGCAGAAGAAACCTGTGTTCTCCCACAAGCCCCGGCAGCCCAATGCGCACCTCAAGCAAGTGGCTGTTGTCTCATTTTGTCGATGGAGCAACCGGAGCTGAGGAGACTAATGTGGCTGTTTACCCAGTTGGCAAGCAGCAAAGCTGTCTGCGTACATGGCTTCTCCAGCTTTATCTGGGCCTGAGAGTACAAATTATCAGAGCAAGAGCCTGGGTTTCATCGCTAGCACCACCAAAATGAAAGAATAAATCTGTGTCCACACTACACTCTAGCCACGCATCCCTGGCAGAGAAAGGCAGCACTTTATGCTCTGTGTAGAAAGAAAGATTGGTCAGTTTTTAGTCTTTAGTGTACACGTACACAATTCAGCAAATGGATTTGCAGCTCTTATGTGGTCAAGACTTTGTGATACAAATGTACTCCTTCGGTGTGTATTTTCACTTTTTAAAATGTCTGTTTTGTGCTTTACAATAAATGACTTGAAACCTAGAAAGAAAGAAAGGAATGAAGGAAGGAAGAAGAAAAGAAAGAGAGAAAGAAGGAAAGAAGGAAAAAAGAAGGAAGTAAAGAAAAAGAAAGAAAACAGAAAGAAAGAAAGAAAGAAAGAAAGAAAGAAAGAAAGAAAGAAAGAAAGAAAGGAAGGAAGGAAGGAAGGAAGAAAGAAAGAAAGAATCCAGAGTTTCGCAGAGGTGAGGGTGGGGAGATTTCATCTGGAAGGAAAGATATGTAAGTGAGACCTGGACCAGGCGTGAAGTGATGAAGACTCAGACTGAGGGGGCAGATAAAAAAAGCACTGGCTATTTGATGGGGAGCATGGAGACAATCTAAAGCAGCACCACAGTTTCTAGTTGGATTGATGGGAATCATCTACTCACTGAACTAATTGTGAATTCTCTGTGAGGCACAGTACGCCAGACCTGTGCCAAGCACTGCGGAAACTACCAGAGAGGTGAAAGTCGGGGATGAGAAGGAAGATGAGGTGTCTCAAAGGTGAGATCTGTAGTGTACTGTCCAGTGGGCAGCAGGAAATGTCAAACCCACTGGCCTGAAAGACAGAGATGCCCAGGGAACACCAGGGGGCAGTACATGCTCACCAACGGACGGGGGGGGATGCTGATGGTTAATCTACTAAGTCTTATGCTATGCATCTGAAATATTAAAATGCCACTTTCTTGGGTGAGCACTTAATATTTTTAAAAATAATCTTAACTAGTTCAATGATTTATTTAAACATAAACTTTCTCCTTTGAGAAGTGGGATATGTGTACTAAAATTGCTGACCTCTTACATAACATGAATCATCTGAAACCACAAGAAACATGCATAGGATTAGGACCTATATATGAACATATACTCCTTCCAGATGAACATATACTCCTAATGAACAAATATCCCTATTAATTTGCACACCACCATGTTTCCACTTTATAAACTTATGGTTGCTCTGGTGGGCAGGAACGGATATACTGCCCTGAGAATTTCGAGGTGTGACTGTTCCATGGTTAGTTACTAATTACCAACTTTGCCTTCCTGTGTGTGTCCAGTGAATCAGTTCCTGTACTTAGCATAACCACTTCACTTTGCTTTCCACTTCCACCAGACACCCAGCGCACTTAGGAAGCTCCTCCTCTCGGACTATTTTATCTTTTTCATTCAGTGAGTTCCCTGCCTTCCAGCCTTCCATGTGTCTCCTGCAGTAAGTGGGTTCTGTCACCAGGAAGTGGGCAGGTGCCAGAGTTCAACACTGAAGAAGGGAGAAAGAACTCAGGGAAGACCCTGGTAGGACCCTGATAAGACCCCTCCAACCTCTTTAGAAAGAAGCTATTGGCAATTAAAATCAAGCACACATTGTGGATCTGATGGTGTGTAAGGCTATGGTTTGCATTTTGCTGTATAGAGTTAATCTTAATTGTTCAATAAATGGTAAGTGGCTGTTCTCAAACTGTGGGATACTTCATTGTTGGTCACTTGTTTCATTTATCTAATTTCAAATTAGTGAAACTCCTCAGGCATTGATCCATAGCACATTCAACAAAGTAAAAAACAGGAAAACATCAGAAGAAGCTCATATTACAAACAATCTGTCCATCAACACAATGTCTGTTTCTGGGACTTGGTAGAACCCAAAGGGGCAAAGGAAAGCACATGTTGGAAAACTGGCACAAAGGAGAGAGACTAAATGAAAAATACTCCAGTGGAAACATCTGGAGATGAGGAATGTTCTATAAAGCAACTGTCAACATTATACAGGACAAAGTAAGCCTGAGAGACTGCCCGATGTTAGCTGCAAGGCAACTGAATGCGACGGACGATCACAAAACAGGAAAAGAAGTTTGTGTGTGTGTGTGTGTGTGTGTGTGTGTGTGTGTGTGTGTGTGTTGAACTTCAAGACCAGCCTGGACTATGTCGCCAGACCTTGTTTTCAGAAAGAAAGATTGAGATAATTGGAAAAATGCAAATTTGGTCATTATATTAGACAAAGCATTACAACAATGGTGCATTTCCTGCACTTGATTCTTGTACCATAATTACATAAAGAAATATCCTTATTCTTATTTGGAATAGTTGTTCCCAGATGTGGCATTATTTCAAAGGTTGTGGTGTTATAAAGAGGTGGAACCAAGCTGGTAAAAGATGCTCACTAAAGATGGACCCTTAGTCACAATCACTATTGATTCTGGCCTCTGTCCCCTGCTTCCTGGCACACTGTGGGTAGAAGTCTGCACTATACATTCCCACCACCATGGATGCCACCAGGCCTTTCTCTCTATGGTAGGCTGAAAGATCCTGAAACTGTGTGCCGTGAGAAGCTTAAGTTGCTTTTCTCAGGTATGTTGTCACAGGACTGAGACAAGTAAGCGACACATACAGACAGTATTTAAGGGGAAATGGACCGATGCTGGGAAATTACAACAAAATCCTGCAGAAAGAAGCATGGACAAGGGTTGGAAATAGGGATCTATGGGCTAAAGAACTTGCTGGGAAAGTGTGGAGACGTGAGTTTAAATCCCTAGCACTGATATACCAAGGTATGTGTGACCACATACCCTTATAATGCCAGCATTGTTGGGGGCAGAGGCAGGAGGATTGCTGGGGCTTCCTGGTTTCCAGGCTAGCTTCATGTTCAGAGAGAAAGAGTCTGTATCAAGGAAACATACTACAGCTGGACACTCAATGTCCTCTGTAATCTGGGCCTGCATACATCAGTGAGAGAGAGAGAGAGAGAAACTTTAAAATGTTGTGAGTTTGGTCCCCAGGACCCACATGGTGGGGAGACTGAAAACTAACTTGTGCAAGTAGTCCTCTGACCTCCACACACACGTGCATGCACGTGTTTGATTTCAATCTTGTGTCTTTGGCAGGCACATCACAGATGTTGGTGATGTGCTTGCTATTTCAATTTGTCCTATTATTGATGTTGTCCTTCAGCTACCTAAGTCTGGCATCTGTCAGTCATCTCCAGTGTATAGGTACTCTTTGCATCTTTGTAAAGAGGAAGTCTTCCGCGTAGAGGTACTTTGGGAATGGTATCTCCATCCTCATCGAATTCATAATTTATTACAATCAAAGAGGGTTTACAGCTTCCTCTTCTAGGCAGTGGATTCAGATTCACCGCCCTTGCTAAGCTTCTGTGTGCAGTGATAAAGCACTGGTCAAAAACAACCTGGAGGAGGGTACAGTTGGTCACCAACGAAGCCAGGGCAGGAACTCAAGACAGGAACTTAGAGGTGGGAACCGAAGCGGAGGCCACAGAGGGGTGATGCCTACTAACTCGTTCTCTGTGTCCTATTCAGGTTACTTCCTTATACCTCTCAAGACCACTGCCCAGGGGTAGGAAGCCTACTGTGAGTTTGGCCTCTCCCACATCAATCAGTAATCAAGAAAATGTACCACAGGTGTGCCCGTGGGCCAATCTGGTGGATGTGGTTCCTCAATTGAAAGAAGGAAACTCCCTCTTTCCAGATGACTCCAGTTTGTCAGGTTAGCCAAACCCACCAGCGCTGCTACTGAAATTCAAATTGTCCCAGCTGTGGCCAACAGGGGCTTTTTAAAATTAGTCCTGTAAGCATGCCACCATCCACCTGATTATTTTATCGGTTTTTATTCCAATAAGTGTTGCCAGTTCATTTTACAATCGTCATCCCCTAGCCTTTGAAGGAAATGAGTTCTCTTTCGTGGAGGGTAGTATTATATAGACCCGATCTAGGTTCCAGGCATCTTGTTCACTGATACCAGGGTATCACTTCTCCCAGACTCTCAGTGGATGGAGCAGGACACATAAATAAGGATGTCAATTTATATTTGTTTGTTTACTTCTGTACATAGTCAGCTCTCTAAACCCATGGGCCCTGCATCTACATATTCAAAAATATTCAACCAAACACAGACCAAAAGTATTTATTTTTTAAAAAAATCCCAGTAAGTTGCCAAAAACAAAATTTGAATTAGCTATGGTAGTTAATTTTGATGGTCAAGGTCATAGGATCTAGGATCCACTAAGATAGATGCCTCTGGGTAGGTCTTTGAGGGCATTTCAAGATTAATTTATTTAAAAGTCTTAAGGAAACTCCCTACTTTGTATGCTAATTAAGAAATATAAATATTTTTAAAAGTATTTGAACAGAATTACTTTGGCATGAATTGACAGTTCATGCAGACATAGATTATTAAATAAAAATCTCATTGCCAGGTGTGGGGATACCTCCCTATGAACTATTAGTCATGGAGGTCCCAGAGGTCCCCAGAAGAATGCAGGCCACTTTCTTGTACTGTAGCTAAACGGCATGACTCTCGTGAAGGTACAATGTACTTTGGTTGCAGAACATAGAGAAATCAACCTGGACCTGACTTGGAAACTTCCTCCCTGCTACTGTCCCAGTGCTAGAAGGGCCTTGCAGTCCAATAGGCAGGGAGAGTCATCCCCTGGTGACGTACCCCATGCTGGACCTGCATGCTACAGGACCCACCAAGCAAGATGGGCCCCGTGGTGACATAGTGGCATCATTGTTGGGGAGGGTAACCAACTACTTTTACATTGCTTTGGGGCCTGCTACATAAAAGGAAATTCATGCCTTGCCCTGGTAAGCTGGTCCGAAGGCCATGGCCACAGAGACTAGAGTCCCTAAAGGGAGCTTATTACTGTTGTTTTGCCAAATGTCCATGTTGTCAAGCTGCCTTTGAAATGTTTATGCTTCTAGCCATGACCTATGCTGCTTTCAGCCTCGGTCAGAGAAGCTTCCTTTTGCAGTGGGAGCGGTGGAAACTGTTAATGCAGAGACTCACGACCCGTCAAAATGCTGAGAGTAAGCAGCCGTAGAGCTCTCGGTCCTAAACAGACACGAATATTACATACTGTCCTCTCTATGGCCAAGGCTCAGAGACCATTCCCGAGGAGAGCAGAGAGCATATGAGAGGCAGAGGTTTTGGAGGAGTTATGGGTAACACCGCCTTCTGGGCCTCAAATGGCCAGTTCATCAGCTGAATTCACAGCAGCTCTAGGGACCTGCACAAGATTAAGGCCGTCAACTATTCCAGCATGAATGGGCGAAGGAGCTACTGACAATTAATGCCAACTGAAGAAGGCAGAGTCATTTTTCTTCAGGGGTGTGGCCACTGGTAAGTTTTCCATCTATGACCTAGCAACCTGAATTAAACTCAGCGAGGGGAAGGGGAGCCAGAGAGAATGGGAGCGTGTTGGAAAGAGAGTCCTATAGGGAGGGGTATGGGCACAAAAGGAGGATGGGGGAGGGTGAATATGATCAAATCACATATGGATGAAGTTGTCACCAAAATCAGAAAGCCTTTGGGAAGGTGTGCATGGATTATATGTGCATCCTATGACATCATTTATAAGGAACTTGTACCTCTGGCTTTTGGAGTCAGATCTGTGAGAACCTTGAAGCCTGCACTCCGCAGCTGCTGAGGGGTGATAGTACATAAGTGGACACCCTTGCGTGCACACTCTGGTGCAATTACTGCAACCCAGTATTACTACTCAATTCATTTAGCTAAAGTTCTCCCTTCTCTACTACTGAGAAATACCTGAAATCTATTTGTCTCTTTCATCTCTCCACTTAAGTTACCACAGATTGCTGTGGCCTCCCACTATACACCAGGTTGCTTTCCTTACCACACTGGGGTCCCTATTCCAAGCTTTAACTACTCTCATGGACTCACCATTTCCCTTCATGGACTCTCCCCACGCTCTGGAGGTTCCCTGACTCCACCAATGGCCCCAGTGCTTTGACTACTTCAGATTGCAAAAAAGATACATTAATTCGTGAAACTATCCCCGCCCTGCGCAGGGCTGCGAGCTCCCTCTTCCAAGAGACTTCTTCATTTGTCAGCGTTCCTTATCAAGATCAGGGAAAACTAACAGGGAAAGGGAAATTCATGAGGAGTCAAAGCCTACAGCTGAAAACGTGGGAAAGGTACATCTCAGCCTGGATGCAGCAGGCTCGCACTCCTTACTTATCAAGATAAAAAGAAAACCATTAAGCTTGACGCTGTCTGAAAGCAAACCGAATGGCGCTTCTCTGAGGCCAGTGCTATGGAGGCTGGGTAGAGAGCATGAGATTCAGAAACTGGACTGAGAGAAACTGCTCATCTTTTCTTCACTCAGTTGTGGGATAGCTTTATGAGCTTCCTAGATGATATCAAGAAACCAGAGAAAGAGCCTCCAGCCAGCTCCGACTTAATAGAACCATCTGTGGCATCTGTTCTTATTAATTAAGCACTCAGGTGTGTGGGATCTTCTCGCTGGGTGGCAGCATCTTGCTCAAGATGTCCTAGGACCATGGGGAGCCCAGAGTGGCCCTCATATGTGCATGACGGAAGCCACATTTATTTCAACTCTGCTCTCTCCTCTGCCATTCACAACGTAAACTGTGGCTGATGCCATAGACAACTCCATTCTGCCGTCCATGGCTGACTCTCGATTTGCAGCGTCTCCCAAGAGATATCACCAGATGCAGGAAAGAGCATAGACATTGAGCTAGGCAAACACAGTTGAAAGTGGTTTAAATAAAACTTTATTTCCTTCTATATAGTATAGCATTAAAAATTACACTTTTGTGAAATTATATTTATTTTGCTAATTTGCTGTGATGAGGGTGGGGTCATATAAGTATAAAATGGAGGGACTAGTTGAACACTAATATGGGGGGTGTTTTTCATTTTTACTTCTGACTTTACAAATACATGGCCTTGATCCGAGAACACTCAAGGCATCCATCTGCCCAAGGGAGGACGATTAAGATTTCTATAAAAGGAACACAAAACAAAATTAACAACAAAATGACAAATGCCCAGTTTCTGCCATTTAAATTATGGTTTGGCTTAGAACGTGATTTAGCTTCAATGAAGCAAAACATTTAGAACTTTGAGAAACATTAGAAATCTGGTTTAAATGAAGCAAAACAAAAGCTTTTCTGGCAAGACTTTTTACACACACACACACACACGCCAAATCCATCTACTTTTATTTTCTTCCGTGTGCTTGGTTGAACCATAGAGTTTTATATAAGGGGCAAAGAGAGCAGGAGCCATCCCTGAGGCAATTCTGTGAAGCACAAGGAATGAGAGGATGAAGCAGCCAGACAGATGCCACCGTACAGGCGTGGAATTCATGGACTCCAGTGCTGTTTATTTAGGTCTCAGAAAAGGATACCTTCTAGAAAGCTGCGCATCACTCAAGAAGCGGTCCATCCCCATCCTGCAAAGTAAAGCTTTGAAGTTTAGCTTCCCGGGCCATTGTCCATTCCCACATGACGAGGACACTGTGGAGGGCCAGAGCAGTGGCTGGGAAGACTGCCAGGATGAGGAGAGTGACCTGCAGCAGACGCTAAGGACGGGCCATCAAGCCAGGCCACCATGGAGAAGTGAAGACACTCTGTGGGGGCCCACAGGCTGAAGGACACAAGGAGAAGCTGGGTCGTGACAGCTCAGGAGCATCGCCACAGCACCCTCATAACCTGTGTGTTCAGTAACCCCGAGCAGCATTCAAAACCAGTTAAGTGACGTCTCCTTAGAGGCCAGCGGATGCGGCACCTCACACTTCAAACCCAACCCCTTCCCCAGCAAAGGGTGTGGATCCATCCATGCCTTACCATGGGGAGGGATATCTGAGAGACAGAAAGACTGTTTTCACCCAAAACTACTTAGTCCAAAAGGCCATAATGATTTGGAGGGTGAGAGTAAGGTTACCCACCTTTGAGGTTTAGGAGTTTGTTTTTCTCCCCTGTTGATAGAGGAAGAGGGATGCGCTCTAAAGTTTCTATCCACTCTTGAAGACAGAGTGTCTGCCCACAGTCTATGCACTGCTTGGTCACGGGCCAGTTTTAGACCCAGTACAGTCCCAATGACTTCCATCAAAATAAGCAGCAGAGAAATCAAGAACAGGGTCCAAGCACAGCCGAGTCGTGTTCTAGGAGTGCTTATTAACAGCCCATCTGTCACTGCTCCTCTGCCAACTGCGTGTGCCTCTGGTGGCCAAGGACTGGAGACTCAGGGAAGGCTGGAGGGTTGTAAAATGAACAAGCCTCTTCCCTTTTCTTTAAGAACTGGTGTTAAGACTGTTGAGTTTCAGACACACACACAAACACACAGACACACACACAAACACAAATACACACAGACACACACATACATACAAACACATATACAGATACACAAACACTAATACATACACACAGACACACACACAAACACATACACAAAACACAAACAATCACACACACAAATACACACACAAACACATGTACAGACACACAAACATACAAATACACACACACGGAACCACCAAGGAAGTCTTGTCTATGGCTATTTAAGAAACCCTTGGTCACCTTTCCTATAGTATCAGACAGCTCATTTTCACTTGTCCTCAGGAGATGACAAGAGGGTCAGGCCTGTGGCCACGTGATAACAGTCCCTTACATTGAAACAGAGTCCTGAATGCAATTGAATTCCTGGAATTTGGATCAAACAGAGAAATCAAAATAAAACCCAAAAGCCAAACACAGGAAGAAGAAGTATCTGTGCCTTGACGTTTGTGGGCTGCCACCTGGAGCTGCGTCGTAAGCTCTCAGTGACTCAGCCGGAGACACTGCCGCGCCCAGACGATGCCTTTAATGTGCTTGGGATAGAAGCTGTGTTTCATTTTAAATGAAACTGGTTAGAAGTGTATATGTTTTATTTACCAACAAGGCCAAATTGCTCACTCATGTGAGCTGTTCTTGCTCAGACTTTGCAGGTGCCAAAGTCTGTATAAAAACAGCCCCATTCTAAAGGGGAAACCGGCATTTTCCTCCTGGCAGCTCTCCTCTTGGCTAATTAGATGGTATTAGGCAGGAAAAGGTTGGCCATGCTTTCTAGAAGAATGTGTTATTAGAGGCAACGTTGTATCCGGAAAACACTACATACCTCACCTTCCGGTCTCTGCTTGCCATCCGGACATTTCCAGCAAATGGATAGGAATCTTCTAAAAAGTGCCCCCCTTAATTCATCAATAAAGGTGAAAGTCTCCTGATAAAAAACCACTTTTCGAGTGTCATTTGGGAATCACAACTTGGAAGACAAATACAGGTGATCACGTCACGTGACAGCTCTCTCAAACTGGAACTGCCCTCAGGTCGATTAAGCTTAAGGAGATTAACTTCTCAGAGACTCATCCGTGTAAGATAGGAGTAACAGCTTTTTAATATTAATTTAAGAATAACAGCTAAAATGTCTACGAAAAGAAATAAAAACTAACCATCGCCATTAGACACCTGTCAGGATGCATGAAATTCAAAATACAAGTAACATGGACCCAAGAAGATGTAGCAAGAGTGATATTTTGAGAGACTGTCCAGCTGCTACAGAATTAAATGTACTCTCATATGAATTGGTAATAATGCTCGGTGGAACTTACCCTAAAGTAAAGACTAAAACTATACACAAATGTGCACAGCAGCTTTATTTATAATTGCTAAGACTTAAAAGTAGCCAAAACGTCCTTCGGTGGGCAAATGTGAAAATAAACAAGTACATGCAGATAGCGGAATACTAAAAAAAAATGGGGTGCCATGCATGAAAAGACGTGGAGGGTCCCCAAGTGCATTTTACTAAGTCAAGAAGACACCGAGAAAAGGTGATTCCTACTAAGCGACACTCTGGATAAAGCAAAAATAAATATAGACATATATGGAGAAAGCAAAATGATTGGCAGTTGCCAGGAGTCAGAGTGAAGGGGGGATGAATAGGCAGCACACACTTTTAAGACAGAAAAAAAAAACTATTGTTGATGCTGTTATGAGTGGCTACATATCAAAACCCATACGATGCCCACTGCCAACAGTAGCCCTAATGCAAAATACAAACTTGGCTGATAATGGCATGCCTGTGTGGGTTCCTTGGTAGTTCCAATACATGCTGTAGGTGTGCGTTTGATGGAAAGAGAGGCTATGCATGTTTGGGGGTTGAAGGTCTATGCGTACCTCTGTACTTTCCCCCTTGGTTTTGTTCTATAGAAAAAGAAGGTCTTTAAAAAGAACTAGCTCTCAGCTCGTAGTCTTACACTTTCCCCCTCTGTTTCCTGGCTTTAAAAGGGAAGGAGTGTTCTAATTGATGGCTCTGTTTTGGTTTTAAAGTCTCAGATAAAGAAACTTCCATTACAATAACTTAGTTTCAAAAAGCACCTCAGGTTTCTTCTAATTGGATTAAGATAAGAAGAAAGGTTGAACCACTTAAGCCACACACTGAAAAATAAGCACACTGCAGCAAATACACCTGTGCCTTTACCTCCATCTTTCCAGAAACCTCAAAATGCCTGCTAAAAAATCAGGGAAATGTGATGGTTCCTCAAAAACCCCTTCAGCTCCCTGTCTGTTCCTATGGGGCTGGGGATTCAATACCGTAAGAGTCATTTTAAATTCACGACAGCAATATAGAGACTTCCAGGGAGCGCTCACAGCTTTTGCTTTAGGAATGGGTTCCTCTAAGTAGGACATGATGGAGGTCCCAAGATTGAATTGTCTTAAGGTGCCGTTCATTCCTCATTTTACTAATGGAGTGGTTCACCCCTTTCTGTTTGAGAGAAATAATTTCATGCAGAAACCTGGCACACACTTACAGAAAAGGATTAATTTGACGCACAGACTCATGATTTGGATGCATGAATCTGTAGCCATATCTTGTTATTTTTATTTCACTTCTCTTGTGAATAAATAGAAAGGGGTTTTGAATATTTCATTGGTAGGAAAACAATATTATAATGCCAGAACATTGTTTTTAATTTTCTTTTAACATTTAAAAAACTTCACTTGCTTGGTGTATTGGGAGGGGTGAATGCATGAGTGTGGAAGCCAGAGGACAATGTTGGGGAGTCACTTCTCCCCTTAAACCATGTGGGTCCAGGTATTGGACAGGTTGTCTGACTTAGCTAAAAGCACCTTTACCCCCGAACCATCTCACTGGCCTCAAAACATCCTTTGAAGTCAGTGATCATATTGGGAACATACCTTGTATATAAAACTCAGCAAATGTAAATAAGTATAGATCCAGTTTATCTGGGTACAACTGAATCCTGTGTTTAAAAGAATAGCTATGATTTAAGAAGAAAATATAAGAATCGAAGTCTGTTCAAAAACCCCTGAAAGATACATATTTCATCTATTTTTTTAAAAAAATAAATAAATGGTGCTGAATTTCGTATCTAAAGCAACAGGTCTCAGCCAGGGAATAGAGACCTCCACAGGGTTGCATACCAGATATTCTCCATACCCAATATTTACACTATGATTCATAACAGTTGCAAAAGTGCAGTTACAAAGTAGCAATGGAATAATTTTATGGTGGAGGAGGGGTCACCCCCACATGACGAACTGTATTAGGAAGGTTGAGAACCACTGATCTAGAGCATAAGAAACAGTTATGAGCAAAGGATACACCCCTCCTTACCCTTTCTTATCTAAGGTCCTATTTTTTTTTCCATCTAAAAGGAAAACAAACAAAAAAGCCCCTCGTGTTGGTGATTTCTGGAGTGGTTGTAATCAAGCAACTCCAGGCTGGCTGTTAGCGTGCCAGAGACACAATGCCTTCTTCTACTAATGTACCCACTGCACCCCTTCCCTTGACATCCGTCACTGCCATGCACCCACTGCACCCCTTCCCTTGGCATCCGTCTCTGCCATGCACCCACTGCACCCCTTCCCTTGGCATCCGTCACTGCCATGCAGCAGCTCTCACTCTGAGCAACCCACTCGGTGATCCCCTGTGCGACACATGTGGTTTCACTGTCCCGCCGCAGTTCTCTCGTGGGCAGAAGGGTCTTTGGTAGAGTGCTGGACACCATCTAGGGAAAAATGTTCCTTAAGCTTCCAACAATCCAGCTTTTTTAACCACAGTCAAGAACTTCCCAGCTTAGCCATAATGGTACCTGCTGTCACACATACACACACACACACACACACACACACACACACACACACACATCCCTTCCTCCTCCTCCTCCTTCTTCCCCCTCTCTCTCTCAAAAAACCAGAACCCAGGAGTTGGAAATTTTTCTCTCTGGTTAAGAGCAGGTATTACTCTTACAGGGAACATGAGTTTGATAGCACCCATGTAGGACAGCTCACAACTGCCTGCAGCTCCAGCTCCAGAGGAGCTGATGCCTCTGGCGTCCGTGGACACTGCACTCACAAGCACACAAAACCTCCACATATATAATTAAAAGTAAAAATAAATATTTTTTTTTAAAAAAAGATCTAAAATTTTAACATTTGCTTCATTTCGATGCTACATACACAGGTACCTGTTCCATTACTCTGGATTTTCAGAATTGACGTAGTTCTGGATGTAAGCAACATCTTTTAAATGAACTCACTGACAAAGGACAGCTTAGAAGAGCCATGGGGACACAAAGGGAGGACATTGCAGGCCGGTCTTTTGAACACCATTATGCTGCTGGCACACCTGATTCTGAGAACTCTAGAGCTCCTCTTGATTATTATTATTATTATTATTATTATTATTATTATTATTATTATTATTATTATTATTATTATTATTATTGGCTCTGCAAAAGACCAGTGAGGTTGTGGATCTGGTGTCTGCCCTTCAGATCATTTAACCAAATGTGTGTGTGCTACATTTTTATCTGATGAAGCAAGAGACAAGCTCCCCAGACTCCCAGCTGTTGACGTTCACAGCTGAACAGCATCTGGACTCTTCTCTTAGGGTACCATCTAAGAGCTACTGTAAATCCAAGACAGCCAGAACCCAGCATCGCTAAACACTGTTTTTTTGTTTGTTTTTTGTTTTTTGTTTGTTTGTATTCTGGAAAAAAGAAAATGAACTCTATCCTCAGTAATTTGTTGACTAGGGGACAAGAAATTGAGGGTACCAGGCAGACAGCTCATCAAAAGCAGCTTAATTCTAACAGCTCAAACTCTAAAAATGCACTCTTTTCCTGGGAGTTAGAGAAGTACAGCAAGTTTTAACAAGAGCGGAACAGACTGGAGGTTCGAGTTATGTAAACATATTTGGTGCCAAGAGAAAACAGTGGAGAATGATTTAAACAACTCTGAAACAGAGGGTCTGAGGAAGCCTCTACGGGGAGTCAAGGAAAGTAGTCCCTTTCTCGAAAGGTAGAGAATGGTGAAGACACCAACCTTTGCTTTGATGTTTCCAAACTCTCCTTTTTGATCCCCTACTCATCTTACACGAATTTGTAATTTTTTCGTACGTAATAATTATTTTTATCTCACCGGGCGGTGGTGGCGCACGCATTTAATCCCAGCACTCGGGAGGCAGAGGCAGGTGGATCTTTGTGAGTTCGAGACCAGCCTGGTCTACAAGAGCTAGTTCCACGACAGGCTCCAAAGCTACAGAGAAACCCTGTCTCAAAAACAAAAATAATAATAATTATTATTTTTATCTCTTTCAACAAAATCCAACAAAAACAAACAGCAAATTTGAAAGTGTATTTTTCAAGACAGGATTTCTCTGTGTAGACCAGGCTGACCTGGAACTCACAGAAATCTGGCTGGCACTGTCTCCCGAGTGCTGGGATTAAAGCTGTGCACAGTCACCACCACCACCACCAACTGGCCTTCTCTATGGAAAGTTTTGACTCAGCCTTCTTCCATCCCTATGGTGATTAAGGATGCCAAAGTCCTCCATCTCTAACCAAGAATGGGACCTAGAGAAAACCATGCATGCTGGCTTTTTATGATTTTTATAAGATATATTCTTAGTTTGAATAAGACCAATCTAGATTAGAAGACTAAGTGGTAGGGGGTTGCAGTGGTAATGGCTCAGTGGTTAAGCATGTGTACTGGCCAGTTGTGGTGGGACATGCCAATAGAATTTGCTGAAGGAGGCAGGGGTGGAGAAAAAAAGTGTATACTGTTCTTTTGCAGAATTCAAGTTGGGTTCCTAGCACACCCAATTGCCTGTAATTTCAGCTCCAGGGTGACCCAAGGACCTCATCTGAATTTGACAGACAATTGCCCTTACCTGAATATATACACACAAATGTCCATAATTAAATATTTAAAATTTTAAGAAAAAGATGTGGCAACAACGCATCATGGTGGCAAGTATAGACACCAAGGCAGGCTATCTCCTTCCATTTTTAAGGCTCAGACATCTGAGATCAGCTAGAGGAGGCTGTCATGAAAGTGTTTGCCAAGTGGGCAGGTGTCTGAAGCTCGACTGGGTATACAGTCTGCTTCCAAGATGGTGTACACATGTAGGTATAGTGGTTTGGATAAGAATGGCCCCATAGACTTATATGTTTGAATGCTCACTCATCAGGGAGTGACACTATTTGGCAGATTGTTAAGAGGTATGGTCTTGTTGGAATAGGTATTGCCTTGTTATAGAGGAATTATATCACTAGGGGTGGGCTTTGGGGTTTCAGAAGCCCAAGCCAGGCCCAGTGACTTGTTCTCTCTTCCTGCTACCTGTAGAACCAGATGTACAACTCTCAGTTTCTCCAGCACCATGTCTTCCTGGGTGCCATCATGCTCCCCATCATGAGGATAATGGACTAAAACTCTGAAACTGTAAGAAAGCCCTAATTGAATGCTTTTATTAATAAGAGATGCCATGTTCTTGTGGCATCCCTTCACAGCAATAGAACACTGACTAAGACAATAGGTATAGGAAGGAAGCTGCCACCTCTCACAGGAGGACAGAGGACCTCAGCTCTTATGTGAGCCACTACAGCGACTGTGTTTCTTCATGATGGGATTTTGCTGGCTTCCTCCAGAGAGGGCAAACCATCTGAGGGACATGAGTATGGAAGAACAGAGTCCTACTCAATCAAACTGCTGGGGTCACTGGTAGGACTTGTGAAGAATTCCATTGTTCACACTGACCAAACCTAAAATGATCTGGGAAGGACAAGCATAAGCCAGAGATACAGGTGCCATTGTAGAGGCAGGCAGGTCACCAGGGGTACCCCACATAAAGAGCTACTGATGTGAGCAGGCCACCAGAGGTACCCCATATAAAGAACTATTGATGTGAGCCTCTGTGTTCTTCTCTGCTTGCTTAAAGTGATTTCTTTACTCCATTATATCCTACTTCATATTATACATTTTTATTGAAAATAATTTTTTCAAGCAATATATTCTGACCATGGTTCCCTGGTATAGGAGGTTCTTCTGTATTTGTGTTGCTTTCATTGGTGAATAAAGAAAACTGCCTTGGCCTTTTGATAGGGCAGAAATCAGGTAGGCGGAGTAGACAGAACGGAATGCTGGGAAGAAGGCAATGTGGCAGACGCCATGGTTCTCCTGCCCAAGACTGACACTGATTAGAAGCTTTCCCAGTAAGCCACGACCTCGTGGTGAACACAGATTAATAGAAATGGGTTAGATCAAGAGTGAGAGTTGGTCAAGAGGAGGCTAGATATAATGGGTCAGGCAGTAATTTAATTAATACAATTTCTGTGTGGTTATTTCAGGGTTTCAGCTAGCCGGGCACAGGGAACGTGGCCCGCTCCTCTCATTACTACAATTCCAGTATATCCTACTTCATATTATACTTTTTTATTGAAAATAATTCTTTCAAACAATATATTCTGACCATGGTTCCCTCTCCCTTGTATTACCTTTTATAATTAAAAAATCAAGGAATCAAACATTACAATTTAAAAGTAGGGTATAGAACTAAGCAGAGAGTTAAAAGATGAAACTCAAATGGCTGAGAAACATTTAAAGAAATGTTCAACATTAGGGCAATGCAAAACAAAAGTACTTTGAGATCTCATCTTACCCCATTCAGATGGCCAAGATCAATAAAACAGATGACAGCTCATGCTGGTGAGAACGTAGGAAAAAGACAGCACTTATTCACTGCTTATGGGAGTGCAAACTTGTACAATCACTATGGAAATCAGTGTGATGGTTCCTCAAGAAGCTGGGAATCCATCTATTCAAGATCCAACTATATCTTTCTTGGGAATTTTACCACTGGAATGACTCTACGTCCTACTGCAGAGACACTTGCTCATCCATGTTCATTGCTGCTCTATTCAAAACATCCAGAAATTGGAAACAGACTTGATGTCTATCAACTGATGAATGGTTAAAGAAAAGGGGGTACATTTACACAGTGCAATATTAAGAAAAATGAAATTTGCAGGTAAGTGGATGGAACTAGAAAAAAAATCATCCTGAGGGAAACAACTCAGACCCCAAAATATAAATATTGTATGTTTTCTCTTATGGGTGGATGTTAGTTTTTGAGTTCTCAATATGTGTACTACAGTCTAAATAACCACAGATGGTAGGTACCCAGTAAGAGATCAGTTGGGGGGATATCCCCCAAAGAAGAGACATATAATATAGTGTTATGGAGGAATAAAGGAGAAACTAGAATAGGAGGGGAATGGAACAGAAGTTAAGGAGGAAATATGGAGAGGGACAACTAACACTAAAGGCCTTTTGAAAGGTCCTACTTAGGAACTTTCTAAAATATATACAAATATGAAAGGAATCTAAAAGGAGTCACTTTATAACGGGGAAGCAATACCCCAACTAGACATCTTATGCCACCAAGTAAAACCTCCAGTGCCAGGAATGAGTTGCAACTTGTTGAGTTGCTTACTAAATGGGTCCAATGGATGCCCTCCAAAACATCACAGGCTATTACCAAGGCTACTAGTTGCTGTCCACAAACTGACGGTAAGGCCTAATACTTACTTATGCCATCAAATACAGAACATCAAACTGGTGCTCAACTGGAAGCTTCACCCCTACTGACTAGCATTCATGATGCTAGAAGGTGCTCTCTGCACACTATTGGAGGATAAAGGTAATCATAAATACCACCCAACTACAAACCCTGTGACCTACAATAGCCACCTGTCTGCAAGATATAATGGTACAACTGTGGCACAAATGTTATGGGAGTAACCACTGCAATAGAACCCATACCTGACACTGCTAAAGTGGCCGAAAACCTGAGACATGAGCCTTGGGGGAAAATCTACTATTATTATTCTGCTTAAAAAAATCATAGCAACAAAATGACTTCTGCTAATATATTGTTATACCCTTAGATCATTTCCTTGTTCAGCTATCATCAGAGAAGTTTCTTTTCTTTTCTTTTGTTTCTTTTTTTTTTTTTTTTTTTTTTGGTAGTAGATGGGAATTAACATAGAACTCTACAAGATATGGCAAGCCAGAAACTTTAAAGCACTCAGCCCTAAATGGGATGACTTCATCAAACCTTTCCCTGCAAGGTTCAGAGATCCATGTGGAAGAGGTGACCAAAATATTGTAAGATCCAAATGGTATAGATGACATGAAGGAAACAGGGTCTTCCAGACATTACAGAACTAACACATATATGAGCTCACTCTGTGACAGGACACAAAAGACCAGCCAGGTTCAAGCCAGATGTCCCAGCACTGAGAGGGGGAAGGGAACATGTCACCCCAACCAAGAAGTTATTTTCAATTGATACCCACTGGCAAAGGGAAAGACAGGTTTTTGGTTTTTTTTCCAAGTAATGTCTCTGGGTATTTCAACCATGCTCCAAGGTAGGCCCTATGCCCAGGAGTAGTTGGCTAATGTAAAACAGACTTCACAATATTTTGTGTGTGTGTTTGTGTGTGTAGACTTTTTTGCTTTGTTTGGGCAATTTTATCCTTTGTTTTGATTTCTGTTTCTCTATTTCTCTCCCCCCACCTCTGCGTGTGTGTATGTATGTGTGTTTTGAGAGAAAGAGAGAACATAGAACTGGGTAGGTATTTTGGAAGGAGGGAAGGATCTGGGGAGAGGAACCACGATTAAAATATATTGCATGAAATGAAATTTTTATTTATAAAGTGGGAAAGCTTAAAAATGCTTTGCATCAGTAAAAAACCCTCTGAGAACAAATAAATATTAGTATTAGATTTATGAATTGCACTCCCAGAAGTATATTCACTTGAAAAGAGACAGGGTGATGAAAATATTTGGAATTTGTGATATTGCTTGTACAATATTGAGAATATGCTAAGCTCATGAAATTACAGACTTTAAATATGCAAAATCTGTAACGTAAATTTTATCTCAATAAAAATGATTGAAAAAGAGGAAACCTGAGCAAGATTGATATCACTCACCAGCCCAAAAAGATGCATAGTTACCCTTAGCCTTTGATAGTCTACTGGTTCTCTGAGCTCAAAATTTGAATCATGATTAATCCAGACAGTGTTGGCTCCTGGGAGAATTGGTTTATGGCACTAAAGTTCATATTGGTCTGGGGTCTACTTCAAGCTCGAGTGAATCCTGGCACGCTTTCATGACAGCTCTTTGGAACACATTGGCATCCATTCTGCCAAAAATACACATAGCTTATTTCATTCCATTCTAGCAAACGCCAACAACGTCATCAATAGGTTTAGGCATTCTTGGAGCAGTTTCTCCAAACTCGTTTCTGTGATGGTGGCTTTTCCCCCTGCATGGTTTGTGATCTCATTTGGCACTTGTTTTGCGTTACATTGAATTAGATTGTCAGTTACTTGGATAGATTCCAATTTTTTTTTATTGCGCTTAACAACATTTGTGGCTATGAGGCCTGAGTCCACCAAAGTTTGCACAGTTTTATTGTTGCTAAATACACAGCAACTTTATCAGAATCAAGAAATACAGTCGCCATCAGCTAACACTGTCTGATATCTGCTAGAAGCCACAGGCACAGCATCATTTAATGACAATATCAATTAGCCATTGTGAATAGTTGCTAGTCTTGGGTTTTTTTGTTTTTAATGAATTCCCCAGAGGTCATACAACTAGTTAAAAATCCCCCTTTCCCTGCCCTCCCCCATACACACCACACAGACACACACACGAGAGGGGGCGGAGAGGAGATTCTCAAGTACAAGTATGACTGTTGCAAGGCAATTTAGCATTTTACAATCAAATTGAGCTGAAATTAATGAAATTGAACTCATCCTACTGGACATGCGCACAAAGACTATACGAGAAGTCATCGGAATTTAGGGGAAGGAGAGAAATATACATTCTGAAACACCTTAAACCACATTTTGGAATTAATTAGCCTAGCAACAGAGCACTGAGAAACAACAACTATATATGCATTAGTTGTTGGAATAGAGCTAACAAGAAAACATCACCTACAGAAAAGATAGACATTTCACAGCAAGTAGAGTGAAGATAGACAGACATTTCACACTAAGTAGGACATTTAATTTGTTAAAATTTGATCTTGGAAAGTAACTGGAGAAATCATAAATGAGCTTATTTTATCATCAACAGAAGTTGGATGCCACTGCACATAAATATTAATTCACCGGAATAAGCAAAATATGGCATTTGTTAGAGGTTGGGGAGCCATAAATTATGTTTATCAATCACTGAGTGTTTATGTCTTGGAAAGAATCAGAGAAATGTGTCCAAGGATTTCAGCGATGCCGAGCTATGCTGGAAGATTAAGGGCTCTTGCATCAACACTAATGTCAAAAGGAGACAGACAAATGGAGCCACAGATTTCAGAACATGAAACTAACAGCAGGGAGGATTAACGTGCAAATTCGCAGAGATGACTACAAAGACATTCCACAGGGAGAGGGTCAGAGGGCTCTCAGAATATCAGTCTTCTAGGAAGGGAAGAAGAAGCTGTCAGTACACAAAGGCCTCTACCAAGACTTGAGGTCGCAGCCTCTGATAATCTTAGAATAACTCATCAGGCATGAGAAGGCTCTGACACTTCTTCCAGTCAACAGCCCTGGGACCCAGTACAGCCGGGACACAGCACCACTCAGGAACCGTGGCCTAGGTTCCCTGGAGAAGCCTATGCTTCTCAGGAGTACCTTTGCATAGGCCTGAAGGTGGAGGGGAAAGGACAAAGAAAAGAAGAAGCCACTTCATTTCCATAACTACACCGAAGAAAGAAGCCACTGCTAAGCATGTTAGACACCAAGAATATTCTGTTTGATTGATTTCCCAGCGTTTGGGGAAGCTTAAAAATCTTCTTATATGCCAGAAATAAAATATTTTTGTTGGCAGCTTAGATCTTCAGTTAAAGATGGTTTTCACAATATTTAGTATACCAGTAGGATACTATAAATTGATAAGCAGACTTGAAGAAGTTGAAGATCAAATCCAGAGTCTTGCACTATGCCTGCAAGCACTCTGTTGCTGGGCTACATTTCCAAGTTTGGTTTGATTTTCTGAGATGGAGTCTAATTTGGCTTAGATCGATCTTGAAGTCACAGCATAGCCCAGTGGACCTGTGAAGAGACCTTCCCATCTTGGCTTTTCAAGTACTGAGATTATAAACAATACCCTGATTAAGAATGTTTAAGTAGGCTTCGCTACATTCTTTGTTAAAACTGAAAAAGCCCATAAATTTTATAAAATGGTTTGGTCAAGTGATGAAATTGGAGTGTTAGTTCAACACCTCATTCAACTATCTGGCAAGTCATTTGTTAATTGCTAAGGTTGCTTTGTCTGAGGTTCCTATGCCTGCGTTATGGGATCCCCATTGAGACACAGGATTCCCAAAATCCATCAAATCCGTTCTGACAAGTTGACTTGAAATTGTCCAAAGTGCCTCAATTGACTGTCTCTCCAAAAGCCACCCACTACCCCACTGCACCCCTACACAATACTCTTTAGACCTTTCTTCCATTGCCTACCCAAAGTCCTCATCATGCAGGAGAGCATGCTGGGTCTGGTTGCCCACCGTCCTGCCCTGGACTTTCACGAGCGCCAGGGTTAGAGGAGGATGGAAGTAAAAGAAGAGCTGAGGTTGAGTGTTGCTCATCTTAGACTCCAGCAGCTCAAACATCTAGTTCAGAACGCCTCAGCAGTCCAGACAGCAACTACAGGTCCCTTAGGATTGATTGGGGCTCAACATGTGACAGTGAAGCTCAGCTGCTAAGTGTGATAAAACGGGGGGGGCGGGGGAGGAGTAAAGACAACTGGAAGACTGGCTGGCAGGTGAGTGAAGTGCCTTCTGGTCATCAGAGATAATAGAGCTGCCTGGGAGAGTCCATTTGCTCCTAGAAGGAATCAATAGAAGGTCGAGGAAAGGGGCCTCTGCACAGCAGCACAGTGCACACAGTGACCTGTCCCTGTCACAGGGAGGCTCGTGTGGGTGTGTATTCATGCACTGGCTTGCCCTTAAAGGAGGGTCTAGCTGGGCACCTGAGTGCCATGTGCAATTTCCTCAATTCAAGCCTCAGCACTTGGGGAAGAGAAGAGGTCTTGGGTAGATCTCCTCCCGAGTCTTTTTCATGGTGCTTAGGTGTGGCTACTTGTATCCACAGGCAAGGTGTTCAAGGAGCCCCCAGCCCTCTTAGACAATAGCGAGGGAGAGCCAGCCACTTGCCGTCGCCACAGGGCTCTTCTTGTTATCACCGTGTGGTTCACTTTGGTTAGCAATTTGACCGAATGCAGAAACACTTAGATTAGTAAGGTACACGTCTAGTTGTTTCTGGTACTTCCAGAGAGAATTAACTAGGAGAAGCGGGGTGCACTGTGTATGGGGAGCCCACCCCACAGAGAAGGGCGTAGATGGAGAAAAAGGTGTGGGGAGGAGAAGTCCAATAGCACAGCCTCTCAATCCCTTCTCCCTTTCCCTTCCTCTTTCCATCCCTCTTGCTCTTCCTCTCTCCCTCTCTCTTCTCCTCCCCACCACCCTCTGGCAACAGGACAAGAGCTACTCTGCCCATCCAGGCCCTCTCCTCCAGGGTTGAGCCTCTAAAAGAGTCATGCACCACCTGAGTTTGCCTCATCTTTCTTTAGCAAGAAAGGTATCATTCCTGAGTATTACCAAAAAGACCCTGAAGTGTACTCTGTGCCCATGTGCTACACGGTAACTTTAAACCTGGAGACAGACTGTTTCAGAAGGCGACCAATGCTACTCCCCAGTGTGTAAACCAGAAAAGTGAATTTGCACTGCGGTGTGTTTAAGTTCTAAAACATGCTGTTTGTGCTGAACTCATTAATCAGTTTTTATATTCTCATTTAAAAAAAATATTTTCGCTGATAGCAAAGCCATTAGAATTATATGTATCTGTGAAGGGGTGTGTGATATGCCAGTAATCTTTATCATTACTCAGCTGGTACAATTACTGCTATATTGCTAACCAACAGAAGTGTTCCCATGGCCTCCAACTATGCTGGTTGGCTCTATTTGAATTCCTTCTGGGTGGAGCTCTTCAACACAGAACAAATAGCACCGGCTGGCCATTTCCCCAAGAACATTCTGTGGGATTAGCAAATGTGTGCAAGAGATTGAGGAATAGTAGGAGACTGGGGAGGCGATCTAGCCTCAGGCCACTCCATGGTTCTCAGATCAAGTGTCACTTCTGGCCGACTCAGACCTTAAGTTTGTTTCTGTAGTGCAGAGTGAATGACCGACCACAGAAGGACCGAGTTATGGAACTACCTCAAAGGAAAAAGGAGAAAGTGTTGATTCATCGATTTCACAGAGAATGCACGCTCCTTTTCGATAAGGGAGATTATGGGAAAGGAGAAAGCGAGGCCATGGCCTTTGTCCTGCTTGTTCTCCACTCTTCTCATTCGGTTGCCACCAGGAAGATGATGAGATAGACCCAATAGGGAGAAAGTCACAGACACTCTAGAAGAGGACACCATAACATAATGCCACAACAATGCATTCCCAGTCAAGCTGCTTGGGACAATGTGATCTCTGCTAGCAATGAAGGACTCCAGTTCTACCAGTGTTGGTCTCACGTACAGCTCAGCAGAACTCTGGCCCTTGTAACAAGATAAGATGTTTAGGCTTCCGGCCTTGCAAAATGTGTTGTGTTGTGTGATTGTGTGTGTGTGTGTGTGTGTGTGTGTGTGTGTGTGTTACAATATATATTTAAAAAGTAGAGTTTGTTCTCCTTTTTGGTAACTATGGTAGCACAATGGGATTCTCCAAGGGACAGACCCCAGCATACACAATTGTGTGAATAGGGAGACAGGACTCCATTATTTCAACAGAAATGACTCTTGCTTTGCAGTGATGAAGTGTTTGGGGAAACTACCTGCCATTACATACAGAAGAGTTCCATGACCTGAGCCCCTATAATGAAATTAATAATTTTCATTTTAAGAGGCAGGAGTCACACCCCCGCCTCCTTGAGCTCAGTATTAAAACCACAGGGCACATCCTTTCTTCGAAAACTCAAGAGAAGCCTGAATGCATTTCCCAGCTTCCCTTGCGTTTACTGCTTTCATGAATGGGTTTAAAAGTCATTTAACACATTCTGCTTTGTTTGGGCGTTTTCTGTTCTGTTGCTCTTGGGGCAGGAAAGAGAATCCAGAGTTCCCTCCATCTTGGATTCTTGTTGAAGCCATTTCAGGTTTAACTAGAATTTGATCTCCCTGATGGAAAATCTCAGGGAAAATGACAAAATTCTATTCTAGGGACCAAAGGTCAGGATGTCCTAGCTAACTTATCTTAGCTTCTGTTAAACTGCTTGTGCAGAATCCCCTCCAGGTAGCTGCCTCTCTCAGTTTCTCTTAAACTGCTTGCTATAGCTGCGAAGTGAGACTCCAGAAGTGATTTCTGCCTTCAAAAACCCTGTGCACTGACCATTCAGGGTCACACCTTGGTCCCCAAACACCTAGGCATGGTCCTGGCTGGCAGGATAAAGATTTTCAGTTGTCTATAAACCGTGTGGTCATCTGAGGGATCATCTCTGGTGGGTTCCCTATAAAGGTCTCCGGATTTTTTATTGTGATTTCTATTTTTGTGGTTTGTGTGTGTGGGGGGGTGTATATTTCTTGGCGTTTTTGCTGTTGCTGTTTGCTTTGTTTTTTTTTTTTAAGAGGGAGAGGAAAAAGGACAGAAAGTTGGGTGGGTGGAGGTGTGAGGGGGAGCTGAGAGAAACACATGATCAAAATACACTGCATGAAAAAAATGGTTTTCAATTTTAAAAAAAAAATGGGAAAAGAAGTCATTTAACAAAGCACAAAGTGATAGATTCTGGAACTGCAAGCAACAAGCAACACCACTCAAGTATTCTCTTCTCGGTAATGCTTGTTTTAATCTTTTGTTTGTTTGCTTGCTTTTGTGTATGTTTTGTGGATTTGGAGATAACCTTCTTTAGCTTAAATTGACCTAGGCCCTGAACTCCTTCAACTAGGCAGGCAGAAGTAACCAAAAGGCTCTATTTTGTGTTGGAGAGACAGAACCGTACCCTCAGACCTTGGAAGGACTGCTATCTTCTGCATGTTCTTTCCCTGAGGAGCTATGAGGTGTGTGTGCGTCCATGTGGGCCTCTGACCAAACCACTGTTCTTCACCTCTTTCCTCCCCATCCCTTGGATTTTCCTGAGTTTATCCCTAGGGAAGTAGACTAAAGTTTGGGGCACCTGCCTCACTATTACATGAATAAACTCTCTATTGAGGGGCTCATCACTTTAGGGACTGACACTATGACACAACCTGATTCAGTCAGACTGATGTTATGGTTGTAAAATATGGTTTCAAAATATCTTCTCAAAACTTACTTACATCACTTGATCCTCAGCTTCTGGGTCCAATAATTGATAGGTGACTGGACGTTGAGGGTTCTGACCTAATCAATCAATGAAACCATTTATAGATTAGTAATTTAATAGCATTATTGTTAGTGGGTAGAAACTAGAATGTAGGGCCCGGTTGACAGAGTAGGTCACTCATAGTCCGCATTAGAAGGGTATTTCTTGTCAGTGTTCCCTTCCTGACTCTTCATTTCAGCTGCGCCCTACCCTCCTGTTCTGAGCACTACACTGAGCAGCAGAGTAGGGTGTAGCTGGTCATCTCATGCCACCATGAAATTCTATGTCACCACCTGCCCATGGCAGTAAAGCAAGCCAACCATGGACTTGGGCTTCTGAATCCATGAGCTCAAATGAGTCTTTATACCCTTACGATGCTGATCTCAAGCATTTTGTCACAGGGAGGAGCATTTTTGGATGTCTAGTAACCAAAGTATGACCTGTATATAGAAGAAATGATCGCATGTCTACCCAGCTGCTACCCTCACCACTACGCAGTGGACACAGAAACGCAATAGAAGAAAGGTACAGGACTTTTCCACTGGTGAACAAGAATGCAACTGAGTGCCAGGAACATCATGGTGTGTCCCAAACAGCAAAGGGACAAAACGTCATGTTCCAGGAATGTCTCTCTTTCTCTTTCTTTCTCTCTCTGTGTGTGTGTGTGTGTGTGTGTCCACACACCCCTCTTTATATGGCTCTTTGTTTTCTTTAATATGTTTTTTTGCAATAAATCATCATTTGGTGAGCAAATGGCTTTCCTGTGTAGTAATATTTCATTTGTATTTTAATAAATAAAGCTTGCCTGAAAATCAGAGTAAAATAGTCCCACTGGTCGGCCTTACAGACCAGGCAGTGGTGACACATACCTTTAATCCCAGTAGCCACACTGGTTTGCTATAGAAACCGGGCAGTAGTGGTGCACACCTTTAATCCCATCCCTAGAGAGGAATATAAGATGGGAGGAGACAGCTCTCAGACAGTCTCATTCTGAGATTCCTGGAGGCAGGATCACCATTTCTGACTGAGGTAGAGGTAAGAGCCAGTGACTGGCTGTTTTGCTTTTCTGACCTTCAGGTTGAACCCCAATTCCTGTCTCTGGGATATTATTAATCATGCTACATTCCTTGGTTCTATAAGATGCTCCAGCAAGCTTTCATATCTGAAGAAGGTGTCGTGACAACTTTCAGTTAGCAGCCAAGGCAAACTAGTGATTAGCATATGAAGTAAGAATGAGGGAATGTTCAAGGACTGAGATCTTAACTGTAGCATCTACATTCAGGTTAGTGTTGGAATCAGACATCTGTTCATGTATCCCAGAAGAGTGAGTTGGGTTTTCAGGGCAGGACAAAAAACAAAACAAAACAAAACAAAACCAAAAATGGTGTCACAAGTAAAGTTCTGAGGATACAAAAAGTGAAAAACAGCTTACATTTTCTTGTTCACTGATAGAGGCAGACGTTTCGAGGTAGAGAAATCTGGTTATAATGTCTTAAGAAAGACACAAAGAATAAACAATGCTTCTTCCTTTCTTGTTGTTTAGGGATGGACATGACACATGGTTGTCTTTTATCACTGTGAGAATAAAGAGAAACTAAACCCCATGGACAAAATCACATGGAAATGGACCCAGAGATAGTGAGCACATGAAAAAGGAGCCATAACCCCAAGTAGGTTCTTACTAAGAAGAAAACACAAAAAAAGTAAGGAAAAAAAGTCAGCCAGCTGATTCTCCATTTCCTTACTTGAATCTCACAGAAATCACTTGTAGAGTTCACAAACACAAAGCATCATCAAATTCTGGAGGGGACTTTGTTCATTCATCCAAGCGTATGGGTGGGTGCACGCACGTGTGCACACACACGCTATCCACAAGTTATTATATGACACATCCACTTCAGGGTCTTTCTCTCAAGTGGAGAAATACTTGTTTCTGAATTTTTGTGAAATCCAATGCATAGAACCATTATCTTTGTTATGGTTTGAGATGAATAAAGATAGATAATTTATACAAGCAGAGATCAAGACTTATTTTAAGTATTGTACTTTTAAAATATTGACAGACAAATTGATAAATGGGATACAATAGAGAATTCATAAAAATGTACATATGCATAATTGTTGACTTATGACAAGAGCCATTGTATACAATAGGGTAAGGCAGTCTTTTAAAAAAAGTATATTATTTTTAATAAGCATGTTCTTTGGATATTTGTCTATTCATGTGGTAAAAATCAGATAGTATTTGAATAATTACATAGAAAATGATTTTTAAAATTGTTTTGTTGTAGTTTTACTGTGGAAAAATTTATGCACATAGAAAAGAGAAAAATGAGTAAAATTTATTCATAGACCATCACTATAATTTTAACATTAATCAAATCCTGGCCATATTTGTTTCATTAATAGCTCCATCTATTTCCTAACTTTCAATACAGTATCATAGATGTTTGATCCATTTTGACTCACAGGAATAATTACTGATAGTTGCCATAATATTTTGAAAAAATTCCAAACTTATCAATTCTTTTATGAATATATCAATATGTGCATCTTTAAAAGATAAAAGACAAATATTCTTTTAAAATGCCTTGCTATGAAAATAAATTTTAAATTAATAAGATGTGAAAAATCAATTCTAGATGAACTATCAGTCTAAATATAAAAGAACAAGAAAAATTCTGAAAGGACAATATAGGAACATAGCAACATATGACAATATCCTTATGATGAATGCTTTTAAGATAGTTCACCTTCTTGGCACCACAAAATATTTTAAGAATAAAAATAAATATATAAGTTGTGCATTAAAACCATAGAGGAAAATAGATGAATTGGCTTAAACTGAAACTGAGATCTAGAAGAGATCATTAAGATCAAAAAAGTCAGCTGGGCATGCCTTTAATGCCAGCACTTAGGAAATAGAGGCAGTTGAATCTCTGAGAGTTTGAGGCCAGCCTGGTCTATAGAGTGAGTTCCAAGACAGCCAGGGGTATTACGTAGAAAAACTCTATTTCAGAAAACTGGGGAAAAATGATTGAAAAAGTCAAACACAAACAGACATTTGACAAAGGTCAGTGGAAGAAAGTATGAGACTCCAGATAGAAGACAAATACGTGATTGTGGCTATGTAAGGGGCTCCGGAGAAGTAAGAAAATGTCCCACCAGGGAAATCTCAAATGATTGAAGAAAGAGACTTTCCTTTTAAAGAGTACTCAAAGACTAATAAACATTTATCTATCTATTTAGTTAGTTAGTTAGTTTTCGTTGTTTTATTGTTTTTATTGCGCTATACATATTTCTTCACTCCCTCCCTTTCTTCCCCTCCCCTTCTCCCCTCTCTCATGCCTGCCATGCTCCCAAAGTACTCAGGGAATCTTGAAAGACTAATAAACACTTAACAAGACACTCAGCAATGTTTTTCTCTAAGGAAACATAAAACGCAACAAGATGCCACTGTGGATGGACAACGATGATCAAAATGGAAAGAAAAAATATCTGCCACACCAATTAATGCACGGTAAGAATAGCTAAAGCTCTCATATATGCTGATGAGAGAGCAAGCAGGAAAAGCCACGCGGTCTACTTATATTGGACATATTTACACTTTCTCATCAGAGGTCTGTTGGTAAATATTTGACTTTTCCAAGTGAAATTCCAATATGAATACTGATATTCTTGCCTGCATTAATAAGATGAAAACAAAAACAAAGTTCCATCTTACAACTTCATTCACTTTTCAGTTATGTGAATTATTATTTGCCGAATTCATTGTTTTAAAATGTTTGAGAGATTTTTTTAATCTTTATTCCATTTATAACATAATGGTTAAGATAGTATACACTTCTAGATCTAATTTTCACTATTAATATTTTCTACATTTCTTTCTTAAGTCTCAGTAATAGTCCAGATAAATCAACACAGAATTTTTTGTGTTCATCAATTCTCATGGTGTAAATACTAACATAATAAACAGCATCATGACACCACCATGATGTTTCTGAATATGGAACATAGTAATACCTTCAATGCAGAGATATAATGTTTGCAAATAATATCAAAAGCAAGCAAAGATAATGGCAAAATAACTAGGAATCAAAATATTTGGGGGGTTACTATGATTTTTAAAACAATTTCATTATAGGTTTTATAATATTTAATAATAGCTATGTTTAGAAGATATACCAAAAATGTCTTAAAACTTTGATAGTGGGTTTTTAAAAAAGATTTATGTTATTATTATTTGAGTGGGTGATGGGGGATTTCCCCTTTGTATGCTGTGAATACCATTGGTTAATAAAGAAACTGGCTTGGCCTGATAGGGTAGAACAAAGCTAGGTGGGGAAAACTAAACTGAATGCTGGGATAAAAAAAGGAGGAGAAGCCATGTAGCCCACCAGAGACAGACATGCTGAAACTTTGCCGGTCAGCCACTGCCACGTGGCGATACACAGATTAATGGAGATGGGTTAAATTAATATGTAAGAGTTAGCCAACAAGAAGCTAGAGCTAATCAGCCAAGCAGTGATTTAATTAATACAGTTTCTGTGTGGTTATTTCAGGAGTCTGGGCAGCCAGGAAATGAACAAGCAGCCTCCTACTACATGTGGAGGGGGCAGGGTGTGGGTGTGTGTCCATCCATGTAAGTGCACACACACAAGCTTGTGCTATGTAGGTCTAAAGAGGATGTTAGAGTCAGTGGATCTGAATTTACAAGTGGTATTTAACTACACCACCACATCCAGTGTGGGTTCTAGGAACCAAACTCAGGTCTTCCACAAGAGCAGCAAATGCTCTTAACCACTGAGCCATCTCTTCAGCCACAATCAGCGACTCTTTCTTAAAATATATTTTATCAGTGACTCTTAAGAACCAGTGGAAGCTAGCATACACACACCATTGTACATGACGCAGAAATTTCACTCATATACATCCGCAGAAACATTTACACACACTCTCACAAGATATGAACAACCATATTTATTACAACTTTTTGTTAGATCAAATTTCAGAACCCATACGAAGGTCCATAAGTAAGACAAAATAAAAGGTTGTGCTTTCATACTGGGTACAAGTCAGTAATAGACATGAAATTACTGCAGTGAGCAACTCAACAGGCATGAAGCTACAAAAGAGTATGTAGTGTCCAGGCTAATTAACCCATGTTTAGAGGAGGCAGCGTTATCCTGGGTGAGTGAAGTCAGGATCCTCGCTATCTTCTGGAATGGACAACAATGAGCAGTTATTGGAAAGTGGCCTCGAAAAACTTTTGGGGTGCTGGCAAAATGTCATTTCTTTGACCACACAAATGGTTATAGTACTAGGGGTCCACTGTACTCTTGATAGTGTTTGACTATTGGTATGAGCAAAGTTATGAGCAGATCTACATTTCATAAGCAAGTTTATGTCCAAGCAAGTCACTTAGGGAGTTATTGTCCTAACAGAGAATGTTATGCAATAGTCTCTCATTCAGAGAAAACGATCTGATTTTAAGGAATTTGCGAGGAAAGGCATCAGTGGGCAACGTCTTACTACAGAACCTCTGAAAGAAAAAGAACAAACTAAATCTTGTATCCGAAAGCATCACTCCCAGAGGGAGAAAAAGTCTAAGTTATGATGAACTGTTCTAGTCCAAGAACAAATGTATGATAAATAAGGTGATAGTGACTTGAAGCTTAGGGAGGTCATAGAAACCCCAAAAAGGGTTGGATAATTCTATTTCTATTGATGTTCTCAGGATGCCAGAGACTGTGGGGAAGCCTAGCCCGATTATCTCCTCCGAAGGGAAAAACAAGCTGACCTAGCACATCCTCCTCTTTCTGTAGTAATTCTGGTTTTGGGTTTGAGCTCTTGCGGGGAGACTACTGCTGCCCTCCGGGGATCTGTCCTTTGCATCACAGGAGCCGTGTAGCCTGACTGAGGTGTTCGTTAAATGTCTGAGCTTCTCCATAAGCATGCTGGCGTTGCTTCTGTTCTGAGAACAAGGTCACTCTCCCTCCACACAGTCATTACAATGACACAGGACATTCTGTACCGCTAGGGAAATCAACCAGACAACTATATTTGAAATGTTTCTGCACAGGAAACTTTAGAAGGTCATAGTTCAAAGGCATTAAGTCAAGAAATGAGTTTTAGTGGAAATAGAACAGAATATTTGAAAGACTGCCTTGGTTTTCCCAGTGTGCCACAGGGGGGCGGGGGTGTCACATGGTCAGTATTCACCCTGAAGTCCCTTCTAATGTCTTAGCTCTCAAGAGTCCCTTTCAGCCGGGCAGTAGGGACAGTAGTCGTGAACACCTTTAATCTCAGCACTTCAAAGGCAGGCAGATCTCTGAATCTGAGGCCAACCTGGCCTATAGAGTGAGTGTCAGGATATTCAGGGCTACACAGAGATGCCTTGTCTCAAAACAATCAACAACAAGCAACAGCCAAAATCTCATTATCCTATAATCCCCATATTTTATATAATTTTTGAATTTTTTTCATTTGTTGAAAAGATGTATGGGGCTGGAGAGTTAATTAGCTTAGTGGTTAAGAGCACTTACTGCCCTTCCAGAGGATGCTGGTTCAAATCCCAGCACCCATATTAGGCTATTCACAATTGCCTGTAACTCCAGCTTCAGGGAATGTAATAGCCTCTTCCGGTCTCTGAAACAGACACAGAGACAATATAAAACAAGTAATTTTATAAAAAAAGATGTATTGGACTGAAGAAATAGCTCAGATGTTAAGAGCACTGGTTTTCTCACAGAAGAGCGGCATTCAATCCCAGCACCCATAGGACAGTTCGCAGCCATCTGTAACCCCAGTTCCAGGGATCTGGACCTTCTTCTGACCTCTGTGGCCACTAGGCACATAAGTGATCCACAACATGCACGCCAGAAAAACACCTGCATGCAGAAAATCTAAATTTCAATTGAAAAACTGTGTATGATAAGGAAATATCTACCCAGCGCGAGCTAATCAGCATTACTAAAATGACATAATAAACTCGTTTCTAAAGAAAACAAGATGGTTAGCCCGAGCAAACTACATAAAGTATGACTTCAGCCATTTCTGTAAAAGACAATAGGTTGCAAATTCTTATTCTACTGCCTATGCTTCTAGGGTCAAGTCACTGGCTTCAAGCCATGATTCTGCAGCTCCTTACCCCTGCTCTGAGGGCACTATAGGACGGCAGTAGCCTCTGGACAACTGATGGTGAGCAATATTGGATAACCCAGCTAATATTTAATCTTTTAAAACTCTTCTACCAATATCTTTTGGCCCTTTAGACTCAGTTAAAACAGAATTGTTGTTAAAGCAAAATGGGTGTTTACTCACCACTCAAAGCTTCACTGTGAGCCCGCTGTTCGGAAAAGGCTCGGACATCATTCAGCAATGACAGCAGCAACTGACAAGGCTAATCCTTGCCTAACAGGGAAGATTGAGGGTGAGGTAAAAGCCATCGACTAAAGTAAATTAGGAGATGATATGCCAAGACCCAACTGGCCAACCTACCCATATTTCTCTCAGAAAACCAACTCTTTTGTCGGCATTGAAAGCACACAAAACCTTTGTTATAATTTACCAGGGAGTCAAGGACATTGTTGCCCTTGTCTGTGTGGGGGGGACTTGTGATGGTTCCTTCTCATTGTCATCTTGATCAAACTGAGGACCACCTGGACTGTGAAAGCACACCTATAGCAGAGGTGTGAGGCTATAGCAGAGACGCTGAGATAACAATGTCTTTGATCTAAAGAATATCAATCCATTGATTGAATAAACCATTGGCAGAAAGTAGACCATTGTAGGAAGTGGAGGCTGGTTGGAGGAAGTGTTCGTGATGGCGGGAAGATCTATCCTCAGTGTGGATAGTACACATGGTAGGCTGGGATCCTGGACTGAATGATAATGATAACAGCAGCTGATCAGAGCTTTCTTCATTCTCCTTCCTGACTGCGGGTGTAGTATTACCAGCGAGGACAAGCTCCTGTGCCACGCCTTCCCCATAATGATGAACTCTGCCTCCTAGTACTGTGAATAAAAATAGTTTATTCCATAAATAGCTTTTGCTAGGTATTGTGTTGCCATAAGACAATTAATTACTAAGATTCCTCCTCAAGCCCGGGAACTGTCCCAGGCAAAGATCAGTCTCTGTTGCTAACTCATTATCTTTATGAAAGATATATTTTTGTTTATGATGTGACCAGTGGCATAAAATATAATAGAAACTCAGGTGAACAATGGCATAAACAGGATGGAACTGTTTGCCTCTTGTGCAATCATCCCAGAGATAAACACGCCAGAGCCAAGAAGTTCTAAGTTGTTTTCCTATCATCCTTAGGGCATGCCTCAGCCATCAAGGCGGTATCTTGTTGAGGCAGCAGGACCAAGGAAGGATGGGAAGACTTCCCATACCCCAAGCTTTAGGGACATGCTCTGCAAAGTGCACCTGCAGCAGCCTCCGTGCCATGCCACTGTGGAACTTAAGAAAGGTTGCTGGTACTCCAAGTGGCCAGATGTCACTAGGGAATGCCAGTGGGTTTCATTGCTGTAGAAGAAATTCAGCATTGTGGCTGCTGGTATTTTCTGCAAGTGATTAACTGGTCCACTGCCTCCTGCTTCTCTTCCTCTTTTCCCCCTCTCCTTTCTGTTTCCTTCCTTTCATCCTCTCTCCTTCCCCTTTTCTATCCTCCTCTGTGTTTCTCAGCGTTTCAGAGTACAAACTCAGAGCTTTATTCTGTAGCATTAATGTTTCTGAGTGTGTGTGTGTGTGTGTGTGTGTATGTGTGTATGTGTTTTGCTTGCATGTGCCTATGCAAGTGCAAGCAAGTTGTGCCCTGGGAGGCCAGGGCAGGAAGAAGGATGTCTTCCTCTACAGTTCTCCACCTTGAGACAGGATCTCTCACTGAACTGCAAGCTTGCTAATCTACTAGGCCAACTTGATGTAGGAGGGTCTTCAATTTGTGTATTGCCCTCATTGGTTAAATAAAGAAAACTGCCTTGGCCTTTTGATAGGGCAGCTCTTAGGTGGGCGGAGTAGATAGAACAGAATGCTGTGAGAGAGAAAGCAGTGTGGCAGATGCCATGCTACTCCAGCACAAGATGGACACTGGTTAGACTCATGCCGGTAAGCCACAACTCAAGTGGTGATACACATTAATGGAGATGGGCTAAAATAATATGTGAGAGTTAGCCAATAAGGGGCTGGAGATAATGGGCCAGGCAATATTTAAATGAGTACAGTTTCCGTGTAATTATTTCGAGTACGCACCGGGAGCCGGGAGAAACAGAACAAGGGGCCCTGCGCCGGGAGGGAACCAGGCGCCGGGAGCCCTCACGCCTCTTACTACACCAACTGGCTAGCAAGCTCTTGGGGTCAGTATCTCAATCCCCCAATGTGAGTGACAGACACCCACAGCCAGACCTAGCTTATAGCATTAATTAGTGCACCTATGTCCTTTAAGCCATCAGAATGGGCATAGATTAGATATGCTTTGGGAAAACAGAAAATTGTTAAGAGGGAAGTAAAACTGAAATGATTCATAGAGCGCAGGGTTTCCCACACAAGCCTCAAAGACACGACTGAACCAGAGGCAAGGATGATATACCAGATGCCTCAACACACACGCTGCCCTCTGCCTGCAATCCCAAAGAACGGGTTGCTTCCAGAGTCTACTAATTCTATCCACTTCCTTAAGGCACCTCCAAGCTTTAGGTTTAATCAGTAAAGAATGGGCGGAAAGCAAACACTGTTGGGACTATTTCAGAAGAAAGCCTGTAATGGGGTTGTTCAGGAGAAAGGAAGCATTAGAAGACCAGCTGAAAAGCATGAGTGAGCTGATTTCTGACTAACTCAGCTGTGGGCTCCTGTTAACAGTCTGGTCTTTCTGCTCGGGAGCCTGCCAGCACTCTCGCCAGGAGCTGAAGGTTGCCGGGAACCATCTTCGGTGGTTGGCAGCCTGGCCCGGGGCCAGTGTGTGTGTCTTGGGCCTGCTGGGTTTGGAAGCACTCTTGGGAAAGTACACTCCTGGAACAAAGCCTCTGTGTGTCTCTTCCACGTTCTGAAAGTCTCCCTGTCTGTGGATCTGCCTGGAGCTCATGGGAAGTAAGCTGCCTACTCACAGGGTTGGGGGTGATGGTGGCAGTGGGGAGGAGCTTGCCGGTGTGACTGTCATTTGTAATTTTGAATTTAGAGGGAAAAAAAAACTGTGGTGCCAGAGATGAAACTGAATCCAGTGCTAGGCCACACTCCACACCCTCCACCACTTGATGTTGCTTCAAACGGAGTTTTAAAAGTGTGTGTTTGAAATGAATACACACTTACAAAATGAGGTCTGTCTGTAAGCCAGCTATGAACCTGCCCTTGGTCAAGCAGAAAGTCACAGGCTGATTAGAAACTTTCATGACCTTCCATTATCAATGACATTTTAATGAACTCCGTTAGTTTGTTGATTCTATTAAGCTGTATCAGCACATGTACTGGCAAGATCAAGCCAGTCAACACTCCAGCATGGAAGGGGAAGAGAGGCTCAAGAAGGCTCCGTCCCGGGTAGAGGAGCTAATGGCAGTTGATAGCTGCTGTGGGAGGGAGATTTTCTATAGGGTTGTGGTCCTGGTAGGTTACACATAGTCCAGTGGATAGCCCCGTATCCGTGTGCATACGGGCAACACTAACTGGGATCAATGAAAAAGAAGAAGGAGACATGGAGTTGGGAGGGAGATAGAGCACGGTTGGAGAAGAGTTGGAGGGAATGGTAGGGGATGGATTTGATCTAACTTCATTCTATTCATGGGAGGAGAGACCAAAGGCTGAAAACAGAGTGTGGCGACCTGGAATGCTGTTTAAGGCGCTTGCTGCACAAGTCTGAGAACCTGAGTTCAGATTCCCCAGAATTCAAGTAAAAGCTAAGATTACAGACTCTAACACCCTTGCACTGGAAGGAAGAGATAGGCAGATTCTCGGGGCTCCCTGGCCAGCTAGGATAGCAGAAACCGTGACCTCCAAGTTCATTGAGAGATCTTGTCTCAAAAGTATAAGCTAGAGAGCAATAGTAGACGACTCATGACGTTGACCTCTGAAGTCTGCTTGTTTAAACAAATGCACACATGCACACTTATACATACAAGAAGCATGCTACAATAATCATATTAAACTGAACCTCTTCTCATTTCTAGTAATTGAACCCAAGCTCTTACATGTGATAAGTATGTATACATTACTACTGATCTATAGCCTCAGTTCTTTTAAAAGTTTTATTTTAAGACGGGGGTCTCATTAAGTTATCTGGGCTGGATTTTAACTTATTCTGTAGCTGGGTAAGTCCTTGACTTTGTAATCCTCCTGTATCAGCTTCCCCTGTAGTTGGGATTACAGAGTTTTGGCTGAGTGAAATTAATTATTAACTAGGCAGAAAAGAATTTTTGGCAAGGTCTGAACTTCTGGAAAAGGATACGAAAAAGTTAAGACAAGTGAATAATAGATAATAGTACTTTATTCAAGTGAACTGTTGCCCTTAAAACCTTGTTTGATTCATAAATACAGCAAGATATGCTAATATTTTAAATAAACTAATGCATAGGATGCTCTACAGAACTGACTAATTTATAAGATTCCTGGTTTGGGGTAAACAGATATTAAAGTTTCTGTATAATTTGCCACCTGATACAGTTGAATCTAATTTGGCTCATTTTGGTCTATCCATAGATCAGGTGGATTTTGGTCATGTGCCTCACACAAGTTCCCTGGATGGTGATGGAAGAGAAACAATAGTGTGTAGCCAGCTATTGTTATCATATCCCCAAGAGAAAAAAATCCCGTGGGAGGGAATAAATCAGGCCTATGTCCTACTTAGGGTTATGTTACTATTGCTATGATGAAACACCATGACCAAAAGCAAGTTGGAGAGTAAAGGTTTTATTTGGCTTACACTTAAATATCATTGTTCATCATCAAAGTAAATCAGGCAGGAACTCAGGCATGGCAAGGACCCTCTGGCAGGCGCTAATGCAGAGTATATGGAAGATTGCTGTTTAATGGTTTGCCCTCATGGTTTGCTCAGCCTTCTCTCTTATAGATCCCAAGACTATCAACCCAGGGATGGCACTACCCTCAGTGGGTTGAGTCCTCCTTCATCAGTCACTAATTAGGAAAACACTTTACAGGGTTGCCCACAACCTGATCTTATGGAGACATTTTCTTAATTGAGAAATTTATCTCAATCGCCTCCTCTCAAATGGCTATAGCTTGTGTCAAGTTGACATCAAACCAACCAACCAATCTACAAATGAATGTAGTTCACCAAATCTTATAATCTGCACTAAAATAAATCCATAAACAGTAACAGCCTTCATATCTTGTGGTCTATGTTTCTCTGGAATTGGAAATGATGTCCATTAATATGTCATAACAGTTTTCAACATAAAAAAAAACAAGAAAGGTAAATGACTGGCTCAGAGTAAGAACTAGAAAGGTGAAGACCATGGTCACATTTCAGACTGTCATTCAAGATCCTTGCTCTCCCCACTGCCACACACACTTTGGGCTTGGCTGTTTCTGGTTGGCGTTGAAGATTTTCCCATGGAAACATGTGACTCACTCTACTTTGTTTCTTGTGTCCATGTGGGCAGCTCTTGAGGGTTGGCTGGGATTTAAGAAGAAAAACAAGATGTGTCTTCTTCCTTAGTTTCCCAAGAAAGTAGAGGACCTTGGTGATGTCTGTCATCTTGTAAGATCTTTTTGTATATCTTTCTGAGGCATTTTGGAGCACAGACTCCGCAGTAAGCTTGGGGGCTTTACCTTCCCTTACTTACACCCAGTGTCTCCAAAAACTGCCTCGCTAGGAGCCTAGAGTTGGGAATCTTGAGCATTTGCTCACCTATGAATAAAGTGGTACTCTGTTCGCCCATTGGCTGAATTCTTTATGTATATAGACTCCTTGGCAGTGAATGCTAATGGATGAAAAGGAGAAGGGGCAAGTTGGAGAATAAGTGTAGGAAGAACAGGAAAAGGGGAGGAGACTCCCTGACCAAAAGCAACTTGGGAAGGAAAGGGTTTATTCCATCTTAACTGTTCATAGTCCATCATCCAGGAAAGATGCGGCAGGAGCCTGGAGGTAGGAGCTGAAGTGGAGGTCATGGAGAGATGACTACTGCTTATATGATTTGTTCAGTCTGCTTTCTCACAGCACCCAGGACAACTACCCAATGGTTGACACCACCCATAGTGAGTGGGGCTCTGCCCACAGGCCAGTCTGGTGGGGACATTTTCTCAACTGAGATTCCCTCTCCTGAAAGGCCTCTGGCTCCTCTCTTGTCATGTTGGCATAAAACTAACCAGTACAAGGAGAGGTGGGTTGGGGCAGGGGGCAGGAAGGCAGAGGGGGGATAATCAACCCCAGCTGTTTGGATATCTGACGTCTTCCGGGGTTAGGAAGACAGGAAGGCAAAACTTCCTGGCTTTGCATGTTTCAGTTTCATATACCAAAGGAAGAAAATCTTTGAAAATTCAATTTAACCCTTCAAACAATTCCTGTACACTTGCCCCTGCAGGAAGGCATTGCTCTAGCTGTTGAAAGTAGGTGGGCTTGAAAAGGAAAGATAAAGTAGTTTCTTTCTGGTTCGTTTCCCAAATAACTAAAGTGCAGCGTAGTTCATCATTGGAAGTTTAGTAAAATTCACCAACTTCCAGTTTACTGCAAACTCTACAAAATATCAAATGACAAATTGACTCATAGGAGCTCTTACAAGAGAGAACTGGGTGTCTTCCAGCGGGTTATATAAGACAATAGCATTTATAAAAATGAGCTTCTTTGGTAGTTTTCCTTGGTTCTCAAAGCTTTAGACACCCTTCTCACCTCTGGTAACTTCAAAGCTCATGCCAAGGCATCACAAGCCTGCCTGTTGAAGCAAAGGCTGGTTTCCTTATAGCCTCCATCCCACAGAGCCCTACTCTTTTCAGGTGTCTTTATAGAAAACAAAAGGCAAGTTCTCAAAAGAATCACAAGCAAAGAAATGAGTAAGGGATTTCCAGCAGTCCAGGGTTTTAGTGATAGATCAGAGAAAACACGATTTTATTTGCTTGATTTATATCCATCCGAGAACATAATCCATGAAAACAGCAGGATCCAGGCAGCGCCTTGACAATGTTCTTACTCGGTGCTCAATAGCATCTTTGCTGCCTCTGGGCATACAATGCTACGAGACAGAATGCGCACTCCATTCTTTATTATAGAAAATATCTATAAACTCCTGTAAGCCTCTCTCTCCCACGCGATGTTAGCTTGAACGGTTTTTACGGTGACAGATAGATTGCATAGTTTTTCCCTAGTCCTTCTGGAGGTCTGTTGACGGGAGCCCAGTAGAGCCTTCAAAAGACACGGACAGAAGATTCACAAGGGCTACCAAAGAGTCAACCACAGGTAAGAGGGTGACAGTGAACTGACTACTGAGTTTGGAAAATGTGCCCCAAAGATACAACCCACCACCTATTTCTTCCCCATCCTTAATGCTCCCCAGAACTCAAGGCTCTTGGGAAAATAACAAAAAGAAGATGAACATGTATATGCAATTGCTGTGACTTTTACATATGTAGGTTAGGATTAAGTTTATACATCTAGGAAGCAAGGCAGAAGGTAATAGCTAGGTTACTGTCTGTTCAGCCAGCACTGCCTAGCTTTGTGAGCAAGTAAGGACCTGGTACCTCTGACCCTTTTGATCCAGCTGTGGGAAGGGCTATATTTAGTGCTGGTTTCCATAGGACCACCCTTTCTTCTTGGACACCAGGGGCCTCATCATCTTTAAGGTCTGAAATGAGTCTTTTCTTGTCCATCTGGTTCCTCAGCCATTTCACCCGATTCTTCATTGTCCCCGATTGGAAGGGAACAGAGCGCTTACTCAGCAATGACTCAGTCTTGCCCGTAGCTTCCTCAGAGCTGTGTGTTTAGGCCCATAATTGGCTTTCTTTTCTTTGGCCCGCGAGCTTCCATGACTAGGCTCTTAGGCTGTCCGCTGAGAGATGTTTTTTTCTTGTTCCTCCCCTGGTTGTATTTTTCTGTTATTGACTGTATTTATTTTTCCCTTTCCTTGCATGCACGTGTCCTCTATACTGTGTGTGCCAATTGACCACCCACTCCAAACTTCCTATGTAGCTGAGAGTGGCTATGAACTCACGATCATTCTATTTCTGCCTTCCAACTTCTGGGATTACAGGTATGCATCATCATGCCCAACTGTTGGATTTTATGTTTTTTCTTTTTCTTTTTAAGAATGTGGGGTGTGTGTGTGTGTGTGTGTGTGTGTGTGTGTGCGCGCGTACACACATACGTCTCTGTGTGTCTGTATGTTTGTATAGTTGTACTTATATGTACATGCAGGTACAGCTGCAAAATGTGTGTAGAGGCCAGAGGACCGCCTCTGGTGTCATTCTCAGGAACAGCATCTCGTTCCTTTGAGACACCATCTCTTATTAGTTCATAGCTCACCAACTAGGCTACAGTGCATACCACACCATGTCTGGCAGTTTTTACATGGGTTCAGGGCTACTCATGTTTCAAGCCTTTATCAGCTGAGGCTTCCCTCACCACAACTCTACTGTCCCCAAAGCCAGGGTGCCAGGGACTTTCTGCTTTGTATATTGTCCTGTTTTAATTTGAGCTTATATATCTGTGTATCATTGATTTCTGGAGAAACTGACCTTTAGCCTGACTTGCATATTCTGAGACCTGGCCTCAACCTGACACTGTGAATCGAACTGAATATTCCATGCTTCTCTTCCCACGCCAGTTCATTTTAATACTATGGAAACTCTGGTTCCAGAAAACTGAGGCTGACAATTGGAAAGATTGCTTGAAAATTCATCAGTTGGCAATCTTTTTACAGATGTGCAGCAAATGCATGTCTACTTCCTCAGAAATTAATAATGCTTCTCATGAGTTTATTAGACTATATAAGCATTTGCTTGATGTTCATAAATCTTATGTTTTCCTCTTTTGCATAATGACACTGGTAGATAAATCTTGAGACCTCTCATGAACTAAGACATCACTGGTTTACTGTGTGTATTTCTGGTTCTCTAATTTTCTAATAGCCTATGCTGAGAACATGGGATTTTAATTCAGTCATAACAGGATTAATCCATCTTAGTGCTTATCTATGAATAGTTACCTCTAACAGCATGTAGTAAGAACATGCAACTGTCCTTAGCAAGCTATAAAAATAGCTATATCCCAGAGTGCTAGTCGCAATTTATGTTCCCATTAGTTACAAATCTGTTTGTGCCTTTTATGAGTCCATTTGTGTTTCCCAAGAGAACTTTTGCTGCTGTATGTGACAGTCACTCTCTGTGCACCAAAATGGCAGAGGAAGACAGCTACAGAGAATGATGGAGCAAGAGAAAATTATATTCCTTATGCCAATAAAATATAACAAAGATGTACTTTGGACTACAAAATCAGACATAGATATAATTTGAAAACATGGTTATATGTTATAGATATGGTGGAAGGCATATGTAAATTTCAAAGTAGACAGATATAGGTTTAAATTGCAGCTCTGCACTTCTGTCTTTAGGACTCCCTTCATGAACTCAAGAAAATTCAGCCTTTCCGTTGATGAAAAAAATGATAATATTTGCCCTTAATATTAGAACTAAAAATAATATTAAAAAGCCTTTGGTACTTAACGCATGCTCAGTATATGGGAGAAGGGATAGTGATGATGTTAATTTGGTGTTTCTCATTTCTATTAGGATTTCCTGGCCCCACCTTGACATAAGGAGAGGATCTCAGTCCTGCCTCAACTTGACGTGCTAAGCTTTGTGCAAGTCCATGGGAGGCCTGGCCCTTTCTGAAGGAGGAGCGGATGGGGTGGGGTTAGGTGGGAAAAGGGAGGGGATTAGAGGAAAGAGGGAAGCCGGTTGGTATGTAAAATAAATGAAAAAAATGTTATTTAAATTTTTTATAAAAGAAAGGAAAATTTTGAAAAAAGGAACTAATGAATCTTGAGTTTTGTTTTGTCTTGGTGATCTGTAGCATACCTCTCACAGGGGACACGGTCTGAACCTCTGGTGTCTAATTCAGCACCCACTAGCCACATAAGGCTATTTATATTTAAAACTTTTAATTAAAAAACTGTTACTCACTTGTACTACCCACAGTTTGAATGCCACTAGGTACACTGGATAAAGCAGATCTTCCACAATTACAGAAATTTCTGCTGGACTTTATAGACTTGACCCGGAGACTGTCCTCCAGTTTTGTTACTACATCATAAAGCACTTGTCAGGGATCTGGCAGCCATCTATAGGACTGGGGATAAAAGCGTTCCTGCGACCCTTCTACACCAGTCCCCGAACCCTGATTCTAATTCTCAAAGCACCAAGGCACATTTTCGTTCTTATGCTCTCTCCCAGATGCCTACCTTAATTCCAGATAGCTGATCATGAACTTGAGTATGGATTCCAACCATTGAAGGTATTATATAAACCTCGTTCTGGGAAGAATTGAGTTTTCATTTCAAAGTAATGTCCCAAAGCCTCCCCTGTAGAATTCCAGGAGGAAAGCCTGAGGTAGAAGATTGATAAGACATGGACACCTGGGTGCTTTCAGGATTTAGGAGAGCAGGAATTTTTGGAAGGTAACAGGCCATGGGTTCTCTGCCCTTGTGAATTAGTTTAGTGCCCTGTCGAGGTTAGGGATGAAAGACCTCCAGATGGGTGAGAGTCTCACTCAAGTCTCAGGATAACATGACCCCTCAGGAACTCACGAGAGACTGTCCTTGCTGCAATCACACAAGGTTTATTGACAAGTACCAGCGCTGGGGTCAAGACTCATAGCCCACACAGGGGAGGAGTTTGACCCCGAGTAGCTGGGAGAAGGAGTTTTTTCTAAGGGAAGAAACCACAACCCAGTAATCCAAAGGGGGTGGGGAGGGTGTCATTGGAAAATTCCGAAAATACCGGTGATCATCACAAGGGGGTAACTCCCTGTTTCTCAAGATTATAATCCAACTTTATCTTCAGCTAGTTCCTGAAACAGAGCCACTGACCTGGCTAACCTAGACTTTTTGGTTCTTCTCTTCCTGCTAAAGAGGTCTGGATTTATCTGGGTCTTTCAGGGGGACTTCAAAAGAAAAAAAAAACCCTTCTACATGGGAGGAGAATAGAAGATACCATCCTTTAGGGCTGTCCACACCAAACACAAAATCTGCTAGTGCCATGATCTTGAAGTTCCCAGCCTCCAGAAGTGACATATAATGGCGTCTAGTTCTCAGAAATTTCTCTGTCCCAGATATTTTTTTTCCCCGTAGCAGCCTGGATTAAGATAGGGATCTATTGGATATGTGAGTGGCCACCTGGTCTTCTGTCCATAGCTAATTCTGTTCTCTCTGCACTAATTGAGTAAATTGAAATATGAAATATCTCTCAGGAGGGTCCTATTTGGGGGAGATGGACAAGTGTGGCAGGCATGCAGTAGACTGTTGAAGAAGTCTTTCATTTATCCAGCACACTGTATGCAGCACACAGTGCTAGTGTGGCTTATACAATAGGAATATGGAATGGTTGAACAATGTAACTCTGAAGCTTTCCTGATAAGGAGACCACTAAGTAACATTTGACTTAGAGTATCCTGGTGTTGATTGACATAAAACAATAGAAGGGACATAGGTTTGCCAAGTACAATCAGGAAATTACTTTCCTGGCTGAAGTGGCCAAGCTCCCAATGTGTCTATTGCTGAGAGAAAGCAGATTGCAGGCGTTCAAGCCAGATAAACACTAGGTCCTATAATAAGGAGAGGAGAGACTACCATCATGATGCAGGCATTTAGCAGGGATCCACGGGGAAAGCAGCCTCTTTGAATGCAGCAGATGAAGACTGTATCAAAACCCAGCACTTTGAACAGGTAGTATAAAAAAGACCATATTGCTCTTCATTTAATACATGAGAGTGGCATCCTTATATAAAACAATGTGGGACTAGAACCACACAGAAGATACATAAAAAAGATCAACAGCGCTTGAAGACTTGAGCCAAGAGGAAAATTCTGACCTGAGTAATTTAGAACACAAAGAGTTCTAAGTCACACTAAAGAAAGCCAGCTGGCAAGGAAACACTCACCAGGACAGAAAGGTTATGAATTGGTACCAGAATTCTCTTTGCGTGTAAAAGATTAATCTACTAAATTATTAACTGAACCCAAGGACTAAATGTATTTCATTCATTATTTGTAATGTGAATTAGTACTTTTGAAATGTTTGATATTTTTTAAATCCTGATTAAAATTCATTTCCCACATATAGATGAATTAATCTTGTTTGCATCAGTCTTAACCATAGGTATTTGAGTTGGTTATCATTGGTGTTTTTGATTTTAGTCATTCTGACAGGTGTAAGATGGTATCTCAAAGTTGTTTTGATTTGCATTTCCCTAATCGCTAAGGAAGTTGGCCATTTGAATTTATTCTGTTGAGAATTCTCTGTTCAGTTCAGTAACCCATTTTTTAAATTGGGTTATTTAGAATTTTAATGTCTAGTTTCTTGTGTTCTTTATATATTTTGGATATCAGACCTTTGTCTGATGTGGGATTGGTGAAGATCTTCTCCCATTCAGTAGGTCACCTTTTTGTCTTAATGACGGTGTCCTTTGCTTTACAGAAGCTTCTCAGTTTCAGGAGGTCCCATTTATTCATTGTTGCTGTCTGTGCTACCAGGGTTATATTTAGGAAGTGGTCTCTGAAGCATGGGAGTGGGGGTGAGGAAAGGGGATGGGGGAGAGAGAAGGGAGAAGGGAAGGATTGGGGAGAGCTTGGGGGAGTGGGATGGTTGAGAGGGAGGAAGGGTGGATATAGGAACAGGGAAGAAGATGTCTTAATTAAGGGAGCCATTTTAAGGTTAGCAAGAGACTTGGCTCTAGAGGGCATCCCAGGTGTCCACGGGGATGTTCCCAGCTAGGTCCTTCGGCAGCAGAGGAGAGGGTGCCTGAACTGGCCTTGTCCCATAGTCACACTGATGAATATCTCGAATATCACCATAGAACCTTCGTCCAGTGACAGAGGGAGATAGACACAGAGACCCACATCGGAGCACTGGACTGAGCTCCCAAGGTCCAGTTGAAGAACAGAAGGAGGGAGAAGATGAGCAAGGAAGTCAGGACCACAAGGGGTTGGTCCACCCACTGAGACAGTGTGCCTGATCTAGCTGGCTCACCAAAGCCAGCTAGACTGGGTCTGAAGGAGCATTTGATCAAACCGGACTCTCTGAATGTGGCTGACAATGGGGGCTGACTGAGAAGCCAGTGATAATGGCACTGGGATTTGTCTCTATGGCATGTAGTAGCTTTTTGGGATCCTAGTCTGTTCAGATGCACACCTTCCTAGGCCTGGATGGAGCGGGGAGGGCCTTGGACTTCCCACAGGGCAGGGTACCCTGCCCTCTCTTACAACTGGAGGGGGAGGAAGGAGGGTGAGTGGGGGAGTGGGAGAGAAATGGGAGGAGAGGAGGAAGTGGAAATTTTGAATGGTATTATTTATAAAGCAATAAAAAAAAAGTTGCTTTTAGCAAACAGGTCATCCATTGAAGTGGTTGTGAGTTAAACTGATCACTTGAGGAACCGAATTAATCAGGTCACTTGACCTAAAACTGATAGATGCTTGAGAACCACCACCAAGAATCCCATAGACAACCCAAGCCCTGCTCGCATTTTGCTGCATTTTGTCTCATTCCATACTTTAAAAGTGTCATTTGCAGTCCTTCATCTAGCTCGATTCGTGCCATATTCTTGTGGAGCTCATATTATTGTTTATTTAACATTTGGAATGAACCTGACTCATGGTTCTATTTTTAATTCCTGCCATCAAAGGTAACTATTTCAGAGTGTGGTGCAAAAAGGTGGAAGAATATGCCACCCTAAAATATATCACCATGGCGTAAGGACTAATTTCAGCTCCAGGCACTTCAACGAGCAGGCACAGCAACAAAGGCATTGCTACCTTTTCTTCCTAAAAGTAGAAGTGAACCCCTCCCTCCCACCCCGTGGAAGAAATCCTCTTTATGCCAGAGAGAAGAATCTTCCCACCAAAGAGGGGAGCCGAGGCTGAGAAAAACCATCTGAACAAGCCTAGATAAACACTCGGCTCCCTGGTTGCCTCTCTACCTTGAACTGCCTGTCTCTTTGTCTGGTCATAGCCTCATAATTCCCTGCTCTTTGCTCAGTCTGGAATGTTCAACTCTCGTGCCCTGGAAAAGGAGCATCTTTTTTTCTTTCTGGGTCTTCTCATGTTGTGGAATTTTAAAATAAATAAATGCCTGCGCTTTGTTCTTTGTGTCGGTTTAACTCCAGGGTCCTATCAAACACAATGAAGGGAGAAACAAAATGTTGCCTCCCAAGGAGTACTGAGCAAGTACTGAGCAAGAAAGTTTGCAAGTTGACCCTGGCAACTATTTTTTGTTTTTTGAGTGCATACAGAAAATACATCAAAATTTGAATACAAATAAATTGGTTCATCGCTGGATTGCTTAAATTCATGTTGCATATGTATACATATGGGAGAACAATTAAAATCAAGGAAATCATGGCCACATGCCCAGGGAACTACCACTTGATTGGGACTTCTCTTCTACAACAGGCAGCACCGTGGCTTCATCCTAAGTCCCATGAATAAGTGTCTCTGGGGCAGCAGGCCACAAGCATGGCAGCTTATAGCAGCTTCACTGTGGTTCTAATCACATACAGCGTGGAGAAGGACAGCACTAATCTATGTTATCCCAGGTGACTCAGGAAGGCAGGAGCCAAGCCAAGGTTGCTGCTCACTGCTTGTCCCTGCCTTTAGAACAATGGCTGCCCTGAATCAATGTCAAGTCCTTCAGTATCCCAAGAGAAGTGGCTGAAAGGAACTCGTAAGATCGGTCGATTTTGCATTTAGGACAGGTAATCTCAAAAGACAGAGGTTAGTTGGTGGATGAGATGGCTCATGCCCGGACACCTGAGTTCACTCTCCAGGACCCATGGTGGGAGGAGAGAACCGACTCCAGCAAGTGGTCCTCTGAAAAAACCTACATGACAGCCCATGTGAACATGTATGTGTGTGTGTGTGTGTGCACAACGCGTGCACAGAGAGAGAGAGGGAGAGAGAGAGGGAGGGAGAGAGAGGAAGGAATCTAGGCAGGTGATTTCAGAGGGGGCCCTGGAATGAAGGCTTAGAAATTTTCTTGAATTGTATCTTTAGAGTTTTTTCATTGTCACTCTTAGGGGCCAAAGGCATTCAAGTTCTCTGGTCCCTCATCCATCTGCTGGCACACTTCCTCTTCGTTGTTGAGCAGAGTGCCTAACCTCTCAGCTACCTTGTTTTCTTTGCTTCAGACGAGAAAAATCAAGTTCCAGTGCTGGTGAATAAGGCTGATGAACAGCTCTCGGCAGCAGCACCATGTCCTTCCTACAAAAGGCCCGGGAGAACAGCTTGTCTTCAGACTGTATCCAGCGAATGTGTGTTTCTAGGAAGGATTAAAGTGGTATTATCAATTATGCCAAACCTTTCTCCGCTCTGGCCTTCGCCTGCCTTGGCTAAGCACCCTTGAGCACACACAATGTGATCTTTCATTGTGTTGGCCAGGGTGCTTATAAATGTGAGTATATGTGTTCATCCAAGTAATTTAAAAATAACCTAAGTGAACTGAGTAAATGAGTGTGCGTCACATTTACCAGGAATATTAGGAAGCAAAGGCCTTTAGATGTCTGACTTAGCTCTGGCATTGTGTCAGGAAAGAACTGGCTCACGTCGCTTGCATAAGTCTTATGTAAGAGATTAGATATGGGGCCCGAGCTGTCCTAGTTATTAAAGCACCAGGAAAGCAAAGCTTGCTATGTTGTTGACACTCACTCGGCCCCCTCCATGCAAGTATCTTTATTTCTAGACCTAAGCACTTCCTGTTGCAAAAGTCATTCAAAAAAAAAAAGAAAGAAAAGAAAAGAAAAGAAAAGAAAAGAAACAGCCTTGCTTTTCTAGGGCTTTCCGTAAGAATGTACCTGAAAGGGAAGAAGCCTACAGACTGGACAGGTATTTACGTTTGCTCTCATGGGCAGAACTTGAGATTTGTGGAAAACAACGTGATGCTGCACATTCTACGCACGGATAGTGTGGATGTCCGTGCATCTTATAAACTGGTTCTTCAAAACTTAAAGCACAACCCATGACCCTGTTCGCTTTGCTTTCTGAAAGGGATCTTCAAATCTTATTTTCAGAAAATTGAAGTAAAGTCCACATTTGACTCAGTCTTGACTCTTTTATAAGTGCATGCTTATCTTCTGAGATGTAAATATGTATGTGTGCGTATATATATATATATATATATATATATATATATATATATATATATATATATAGAACCGAGCTTGAGCACAGGAAATACCTTGAATTTTACAGTAGTCATTTTAACCACCAGCACCATAAGTTAGTTGACGTAGGAACTAAGAAAATCTTTTAATTTCTCTGAGGTTGTGTTTTAGGGGCATAATAACAACTTAGGTTAGATTTATAACTTTTTTCATTATGTTTTGACACAGGACCAGCGTTCACTGACAGTTCAAGTTTCAAGTTCTTAAGTGTAGTTGGCATTACCCCAGTCCTTTATTTAGAGAATTGAATTCACTTAATCTTTACGGTAACTTCTATGCTGCTATGGCTACTATCCCTCCTTCCTAGGTGACACTCACTCAAGTCACCAAAGCTGTAAGTTAGGCAAGAAGACATGAGCTGAGATTGTGCATTGTAAGACTCCAAAGCCTATAAATGCATCCAATGTCAAGCTTGTATCATTCACAAAACCTTAGGGCCTGTATCGAGTTCTACCAAATGTCACCGCATGAACCTCCACTCTCTCCGGAAAGGAAATCATGTCCTGAAACAGCATGTGTTCCATGGATTCCGATCTCTGCTGGTGGCAGAGTGTCACCATTGATGCCATTTACCACTTGATTTGCAATTGTTAGCAGCTTGAGGTAGAAGGGAATTAAGAGCAGATTTAGTGAGCTATTAAAAGCCGGAATAATTAAAACCAGCCTGAAATATCTGCATAGAGAAAAACCATGTTCTATCATAGTTATCCATGGAAAGAAACTCTGCAAATGGAATTGGCTTACGTGAATTAAGGCATTGGGTCCTCGTGGATTTCAGATGAGACTTGGCTAGAGCCATGAAGCTAGTCTAGAAGCATGTTGTGCATAGAACACACCTGAAATCCCAGCACGCAGCAACCTGAGCCAAGAGGATCATGGGGTCAGGGATGGCCTGCTCTACACAAAGAAATTCTGTCTCAACAAATACTCTTTAAAGGCATTTTTCGTGACATCAGTGATGCATGTGGACTGCCAGACATAGAGAAATATCAAGTGACATGTAAAGATTTTTGTATAGTACTCTGACTTGTATGTTAACTTTCAAAAGCCTATGGTGTGAAACTCCTCAGAAATACCAGGAGGAGAGGGAAGTTTAAGGTAAGCTTCACTGAGGTGTTTTATGTAAATTCAAAGGGCTGAGCAGGGATCTGTAGTGATGACTCAATAGTCGAGAGCACTTGCTGCTCCTGCAGAGAAGATGATTTTGTCCCCAGAACCCAAGTGGCTGTTCCCAAGCCTCTATAACTCCAGTTATGGAAATGCAGCCCCCTCCTCTAGCCTCCACTTGCACCAGACATGCACATGGTGCACATACATAAATATATAGCACTCATATGCATAAAATAAACCTGATTGAAGGTTAGCTACAAAGGTTGCTGACCCAGCCCATGCTGTTCCCACGGTGATAGGATTTCCCTGCAGCCTTTACAATGAGCACCAGGATTTCCTGAATCTGCTGTTTCATGAACAGTTTATTAGGAAGAACTAACTCACTTGGTCCTTGCAATTAGTCATCGTGGCTCGGTACCTCCAACATAGACATAAACCTAAGTATAACAAACCATGTATAATTCAGCACTGTTATTATTCTGAATGTAGATTAGGAACATAAATGCTACATAAAAGTCCCTCTGAAAAGCAAGTCAGCCAACTTTAGTGTCCGTATATCTAAATACCTTGAAAGAAGTATCTTAAGAAGGAGTCGCGGCTTAGGGTGGAGAAACATTTTTGCAACTATTTGAGTGTTAATGCTTTCAGAATGCTGAAATACACCCATTAGGACTTCAAGATGATTAGGCCAGGGTGCCCCAGAACTTTATTGGATGGAACACAGCTACAGTATTTTACCAAGAGCCACATCCTCAAGAGAAAAAGCAGGATTTTATTTGTACATCATTTACATTTACCTCAAGCTTCCAAGTTGGATCTCATCAAGCTTCTTTGATAAGTACATCAGTAAGGAAATTCTGTTCTGGGACCACTAAGGTGGGAATGCTGTTTAGATGGGGGTCTACACATGTGCTACTCGACTCGTTTGTCCAGAAGCTCCTTAACTCTTCCAAAAGGCTTTAAAGGACCAGATTGAATGTTGTATGAATAAACTTTCCTGAAATAAATTACAAAACACATCTTTATGCTTCTGGCGCTTACTTTTTACATTTTTCTGACCATAAATGTGCCATCTTATCAAGCATTTTTTCAAAACAAAAGTGCTCGGGGAGGTTTATTGTTTCTGAAACTGTACATAAGTCCTTATTTCAGAAGTCTTGGCAATCTTTACTGGTCAGCATTCTTATAACTTCTCAGAGTTTGAGATCATTATCAGTTTAACTACACAATATGGTTTTAGAAGATCTGGGGCAGAAATGTCCAATTTGACTTTACCTTCTTCCTTTCCTGGGTTCACATGGTTTTGTCCTCAAACAGGTGTCTGTTTAGGTTTTGAGTTAACCCTGGGTTTTTTGTTTTATAGAAGTCTAGTACATTTGCTTAGGGCTAGAATATGTAGTTTACAAACTAACTTAACTGGGTCACATAAGATTATAACCAAATGGCCTGGAAGAGCAAGAGGACAGGCATGCATGTGGTAGAGCCCACATGCTCCCCTGAATTCTTTAAGTCTAGCAGGCCACATGTGCCTGGACACAGCTTAAGGGAGGCTATGATGCTTAGTATTTTATTGTCAATTCGACTGGGTTAAGATATAACAAGGTAGCTCATGAAATGTTAATTATGAAAGCCAGATATGGTGCCCAGAGTTCAAGGCCAACCTGGGATACAGCGAGACCTCATCTTAAACAAAACAATCCAAATCAAAACAAAATTGAAGTGTTGTTGGGTTGGTATTGCTGAGAAAGACAAGCATTTCAATCAGCAAACTAAGTAGGGAAGATTCACTTTCACCAGTGGGCATCCCCCAGTAGGATCCCAACAGAATAAATAGGAGGATGAAAGAGAATTGTTTTTCCCTGGAGCTGAGACAGCATCTTCTCCTGCCCTTCAACATCAGATCTTTCCAGTCCATCCCTTGAAGTTTTTGGTCTTAGACTGTGCTCACATCCATCATCATTCCCTGCCCCCTTAGCTCCCAGGCCGTCAGCCTTGGATGGAAGCCCAGCTGCTGCTCCAGTTTTCCTGATTCTCAGCTTGCATGTGGCAGACCAAGGGACTCTTATCTTTTTTATTGTATGTATATATTAATACTCTGTTAGCATGTACACCTTTACAGCAGAGGAGGGCATCAGATCCCACTATAGATGGTTGTGAGTCACCATGTGGTTGCCAGGGATTGAACTCAGACCTCTGGAAGAGCAGCCAGTGCTCTTAACCACTGAACCATCCTTCTAGCCCGATCATGAAACTCTTTAGCCTACAAAATGCTGAAGCCAATTCCCATAATACATTTCCTTAGATGTCTCTCTATGTGTCCTGTTGGGTCTGTTTCTCCAGAGTATCCTCACATATGGAGAGCACTATTGTCAGCCTGTATTTAAATATTTATAATGCTCATGGAAATTCTCCAGGGGATCCTCTCATGCACACTCAGAGGTCTTTGGACATACCCACCTTCAGGCATATTTAACCTTAGAGAATCCTAAAACTAAGGTTCTTCCCAGCCCAATACTATGGTAATTGTGGATGTATATAATTTACAATTCTCCTTGACATTTTTTATGGCATTTTTTTCCCTGCCTCCTCAATATACTCTCCCTGGAAGTCAAAATTTGATGCAATATTGGTTTTTAGCTGCTTCTCTTCTATACCACTGCATCGCTTCGCTGTGCAAGATTGCAGGGCTGGCTTATTCCATCTGAAGTTTCTGGCATGTCCGTGACAGATGGACCTATTCTAGCATACACTAGTAATGCATCTCAGTTTGGCGAGTGCCGTCACTGAAGTAGACACTAGATCCCCAGAGAGGCTATGCGGCCATAAAGATAAGTGCAATTTTAGGTCATACTTAGACTATGCTTTATTTTTCTTTGATACTAAGGATTGACCCTATAGCTTCATTCCTGCTAGGCAAATGCTATACACCGAGTTGTATCCTGTATCTTAGACACTTTTACTATGTGTGTGTGTATGTGTGTGTTCATATATATGTGCTGGTTTGTGTGCATGCTGTGGTCAAAGATGGATGCACGTTGAGTTTCTCAATTGTTCATCACTTCACTTTTTTGAGAAAGAATCTCCCATTAATCCTGAAGTTCACCTACTCAGCTAAGACTAGCTGGCCAGTAGGACCCATGGATCCACCTGTCTCCACCTCTCTCGAGTGTCCTGCCGTGCCAAGATTTTTATGTTGGGTGCTAGGGATTCAAACTTAGGATCTCATGCTATAAGGCTATTTCCTTATATTTGAGCTATTTCCCCAGTCCTGACCTTTTATTTTGAGATAATATCTCATTAAGTTACCTGGGGAGGCCTTGAATTTAAACTCCTGCTTCAAGTTCCTGATAAACTAAGATTATAAGCCCACTCCACCAGGCCCAGTTTATACCTGAGTTTATATAACAAAACTAGTGAGCTCATATCATCTTTGGGGATGGTATAATCTAGATATTTGCTGATTACAATAATTTTGAAGGTATTTAACAATGAACAAAGAATTAAAAAAAGATTTTGTGGGAGGATAGAAAAAAATCTATCCTCCTACACTAATAAATACTAAGTAAATATTAAAAACTCAAGATTGCCCATAAAACTTTTGACAAAGATAATTTTATTAATTGTAAGAGGCTGTCATTGTATAATTGCTTGGGATATTTATATTTCTTTGAAAATGAAGTGCGATAAGGTTTTTTGATTTGAGAACTGTGCTTAATTTCTCTTAAAATCGATGAGCCTTCTCTTTGGCCCTGAGCGCATCAGACACGGCTCATGGTTGAAAGGGCTCGTGGTTGAAAGTATGACTGTTGGTGAAGACGACACAACCCCCTGTGGGCTGTGTCCTCAGGTTTATCTTGAGTTTAGTGTTTTAAATACAGTAAAGGGGAGTTCGGCAGTCCTTTAGTAAGCAAATAATGCTCTCCTAAGTCACAAGTGCAGCTGGTGTCAGAGTGTCAGTCAACCTGGTTCTTCACTTTGTGGGAAGCAGTGCGGTTGTCTGAGGACTAGAGGGCAGAGCTATCTATCGGCTCTGTTTCTCTTATCTCAGGAGCCTCTCTCTTCACAGCAAACCATATCGCTTCCCTTAGGAAGAGGGAACACAGTCCCATCCTCAGTGTATATATTTGTGGTTGAAGAAACTGTAAAACCACAAATACCCCTACAGTTGTTGAACAAATGATATGATGGCTTACTGAGATGGACTCACTTTCCAGCTTGAGCACCTGTCTCTAGAACTGGCCCATGGTCTGAGTCCCCTTTGGCTAACTCTAACTGAGAAAGATCCTATAGGAAAAGTAGCCCTAAATCCAGTTCATTATTTTGAATTTCCTTTGCCAATATGCACTTCTTTTCCATATAAGGATGCAAAGAACCACAGAGCATTAAAGAGATTTCCTTATGCCCTAAAATTATAAAAGAAGATGCCTGAGCATATACAGGACCCTGCTGACTTCCAAATTGCTTTGCCTGTACTTGCTCAGCTTGTGGCTTCTATAGGAGGGCTCCAGGCCTGGGTCTTGCGGAGCTATAAGCTGTGGTATTCAAACTTTTCAGACAAACCTGTAGGTCTCACAGTCCACAGAAACATGGGAACAGTAGAGGCTTGCCTCCCCCTTTTCTTAAATGGAAGGGTTGTTTTGTTTTGTTTTTCTTGTTGTTTGCACATGCTATTTATTTCAACTGTAAGACTTTTAAATCTCATGTTTTGGAAATAGTTTGCTGTTTGTTTGCTTGTTTTTGCAGTATTGGGGATCAACGCAGGGCCTTGCACTCACTAGGAAAGTGTCCTGTTAGTGAGCTCCACCCCTGGCTCTTTTAAAGCACACAGCCTGAAGTGCCTGTGGTGTAATGACTTCCTAGCATATGCCTGTGGCAATGTGAAGCTTTTGACTAAGGGGCATAGTTAGAATATATAGGCAACATCATAGTGGTCCTTTTCAGACTAAAATCTTCACTCATGGATAAAATATGTTCCACATATTTGAGAACTACTCCACGTAAAACATTTCGGTAATTATGTGGCGTGTGTGTGAGCCACAGGCTACACCATTTGTGGCTGAAAGAAGTTTTGCCTCCTGTTTTTATTTGTCGTGAGTACCAGAATGGTGAACTCTCTTTTTCTGCGCATCACCCTTTCCTTTCTGTCCTCCTCCCACACAGCCCAAACACAAAGAAAGCCACCTCAGTCCTCATCATTCAGGAGGAAACTGGTGTGTTGGCAGCCCTCCTCGGCCGCAGGTGTCCTGGCGAGTTTAGCTTTCCGTGAATAATTAAGACCCCAAACCTCCAGTCCCCTCCACTCCAGAGAGGGCTGAGAGAGAGGAGGTCCTCTTGGATGGTTTGCTGTCTGTGCTACACTTAACGTGTTGCCCGGAGCTTTCTCCCTTGGGTCCATCAATTACTCTGGACTTCACGATGTCTCCTCGGTCTCAAACCAGCACTTAGCTTTTCCTGTACACACACGTGGAAGGCAAACCTAATTATTCTCAATGTGTACTTTATTGTTTGCATTTGTGTTGGAGGTAGGCTTTCTGTGTGTAGCCTTGGCTGTCCCAGAATCAGCTCTGTACATCAGGCTGGACTACTCAGAGAGACCTGCCTGCCCCTGCTTCCCACGTGCTGGGATTAGAGGTGTGTGCTACCACCACCCGGCTCTTCATTTATACTTTCAATATGTATTTTAAGCATACAAAATGTAACAAGCAGTGCAAAGTGCAAAGTGCAAAGATTTCCTCAACATATGTGTCCATACACTAACTCAACAATCTAATCTATTCCAACTCCAAAAGGGAGCAAACCAGTTGAGGACTGTGTGTAAAAACCCAAGTTCATTTTACTTCCCCCGTGAGTCTTACTAATTGTAGATGTAGAGACCCTTTAAGAAAAAATTCTATATCTATACATAAATTATCTCAAGTTACAGCTTGCATCTCGAGAGGCATGTCTGTTCTGATAGTAACCTCGTAGGATCACATACTGTCTATGACCCTTTGGAGCCCCCAGAACAGGGTGATATACACACAGCATGACTCACGTGGACACAAAGAGGAATCAGTCTGTCGCCCTCTGCACTCCTATGGCCTGGGCATGCTTTTTTGCACGTCCATCTAGCCTGTACTTCTGCACTTCCTGGATGAAGCAGTGATTGTTTGTACTTATTTATAACAGCACATCTCCAAAAAGGACTTTAGGCGGCTCGCAAAATTGATTAATAGCCATTGGGAAAACAGAATCCAGAGCCAAAGTCAGGTTTTATCTGGAAGAAACCTTCACCGCAGAGAGCAAAACAGTTGATGGATGCCAGGAATGAACTAAAAATTGCCTGGGAAGACTCGTTAATGCTCGTTGTATGCTTTCTAAGGGCTGCAAATGCAAGGGTGCTTTAAAAGCTACATAACACAGCAGGTTACACCAACCTAGACCATTTGTGACTGTGAAACCTTGACAGCTTCGAAGATAAAGGACATCCTTGTCCTAAGATGCACAAAGCTTCTCTCTGCATAAAAGTCCCTCCCTGCCCAAATAGGAACTCAGTACATCTACAACAAAGTTTTCCTATGGTGGAAAATGTGAGGCCAGCTGATCGCTTCTTTCTGCCAGCCTAAAGAATTATCATGCCAGATTTTTTTTAATGAATAAACAAGCAAAGATGTACTAGAATAAGACCATATACTTTAAGAGAATTTTGTACATCTCAGCTTGGAAGCCTTTATCACAGACCTTTATCATGGAGTGGTATCAAGTTCTTAAAGCAGTGTGCTTAAAGCTATATAAAGTATCTCTAAAATAAGAATGAGTCCATTTCCTAGTTGAACTATTGCAGTAGCCTTCCGGAGATCCCCTGTTCCATGGCGCAACCGCTCTCCTGGTAGTGATGGCTCGCTGTTGAATGAAGAGCCGTTTTCCTGTAATCTGAGAGTTGACATTTATTGACTGAAATTCCAACTCAGCATGGCTACACTGGAAAGCTCACGTAGCTCTGTTTGGAAGTCGCCTCCATGAGAATATCATTTTCTTTCTCCTGGCATTTTCAAGAGTCTCTTTAGATGCTTCTCCTAATGACCTGATGACAGTTTTGTATCTTAGCTATCCTATCTATTCCATTAGGTTCTTCATGGAAGTCTGTGCTCTAAGTAAAAAACAGCAGCTGAGTCAGACAGTGGTGGCCCACGCCTTTAATTTCAGTACTTGGGAAGCAGAGGCGAGTGGGTCTCTGTGAGTTCGAGGCCAGCCTGGTCTACAGAGGGAGTGACAGGTCAGCCATGGCCATTACACAAAGAAACCCAAAACAAGACAAATAACAACAATAAAAACCCAGCAGCTGTTCCCATCAATTCCACAAAGACCAGCTTTGCTCCCATCAAGAATTCCAACTTATATCTATCTACATTGAATACAACTGGGAAACCAATGTGTTACTTAGTTCAGTTAATGGGGCACGGAAAGCTTTTCTACACATGGCAGAAAAAGCAAGATTCTGGGTGAATCGAAAAAAAAAAAAAATCCCAGAGCCAATTTAGTAGCCACTAACTCTGCCACCTTCATAGGTTGTCTCCCTTCTTTTTTTTTTTTTTTTTTTTTTTGGTTTTTCGAGACAGGGTTTCTCTGCGGCTTTGGAGCCTGTCCTGGAACTAGCTCTTGTAGACCAGGCTGGTCTCGAACTCACAGAGATCCCCCTGCCTCTGCCTCCCGAGTGCTGGGATTAAAGGCGTGTGCCACCACCACCCTGCTGGTTGTCTCCCTTCTTTTGAAGTAACTGAGGTCGTGTCACCTTGTCCTGACTCTATTTTGGGATTGCTTAGACCCTTCTCAGCCCTCTACCCCACTCCCATCAACTCACATCTGCCTTGGCAATACGTTTGAGATTTCCACGACCCTGACAGTGATCCAGATGTTTTAACCAAAATAATTAATGTTTATGCAACCTTAAACTAAAATAACTGCAGACAGTGTGAGTCAAAATTAACTGTCATGCTGTGTCTCAAACAACTGTGTTCGGCCCAAACTGACTCTAACCCTCATCTTTCATTGATGTAATTGTAGGTTTTGCTTCTGAAAATGCTGCTGTACCTCTGAGTTTTGGCGCCAAGAGACTTTGGGTCATGAGCCCATTCTTGGTGCCTGGCCAGAATTAAAGGACTTGTATATTCTGAATTGGCTCAATAGGCATGGCCATTTGTATCTTTCTCATGTGGACTTATTACACCTTGATATAGCTAGCAAAGGAGGAATTATGGACATATACAGTCCTCAGGGTGCTTACTTCTGGCTTTCTGACTAATGTAATTGACTATATCACTTTTAATTATATGCCTTCCTTCTGTGCACTCATGATAATACATAACATCCATGATTTATCATTTCTTCTGTTCAGGGAAGACCACAAGGAAGATTTTAAGAAAATCAAAAGCAAATCATAAACCAACACAAAATGAAATTACAAGGACTGCCAGGGTATTATAAATTAAGGGTCAGCTGTTAGATCTAAGAGTCAATGATTTTCAAAGCATATTCTGAGGAACCCAGAGAGGTGGCCCAGGGACTCCTAGGGAAAAAAGCAGGGCAGGGCTTCGTGCCAAGGGGAGGCTGGCAAATAAGTTTTAAGTTTCCCCACCATCACTGTTTAACCTCAGCCAGAGTGCTTCACTTATATGCATTTGTTTTAGGTTTTCCATTTTGTATGTTTTGCTTAAAGTACTACGTAATGATATAATCCATTCTGGGACAACCTTTTTGGTTGAATCTGGAAGAATTACTTACAAAGGTATAATTTTTAATATTAGCACAGTGAATATACAGGTGTGCAATCAGAAGATCTCAAGTGTCAGAATCAACTACTGTTGTGACAATCCGAACATCAACTCAGAGATCCCAAGGATATTCACTCTGAGTTCAGCAGACTCGCTTGGAATGTTTACTCAAAGAATTCTGATATGTAGTTTGGGGCTCCCTGTATTGGGTAGTAGGACTGGTACCCTTGTAACCAAAAGTGGCTTAAATCACTAAAAAGAAACCTAAAGCCAGTTCCGAAGCACACACAAATGCCCTATTTGATCAGTTTTACCTGGGGATCCTTCCTGTTCAATTCCCCCCTAGTTACTAAAATTCGAATGCAGGTGTCACATACGCATCCATAACTGAAAACTCACTTTGAGTTTGCAGATCTCCAATTATAATTCTTGATAAGAGTTAAGGAGTCACAAGGACCCAAGAGAGCCAAGAATGTTTTATTTCAGCCACTTCTCTGCAAAAACTTAAAAAGCAGAGCTTCAGCATGGTGCAAGGCAGGCCTCTCGCCCCTTGTTTCTCAGGCTGCTTTCCTTTCCTTCGTGCCATTGTTTGAAGTGTCCTCTGTGTATTTCCACTCGCTTGACTCTCGGCTCTCCTTCTGTCTAAAGCATCGGCTCCAAGAAGGAAGTGCCATGTTTGCTTGCTGCTCTCTTGCCAAAGCACAGGACAATGCCTGGCATTTGGTGTGTGCCCTATAAATATTTGTTAGAACGCATGATTGATGGTGTCATTTCTTTGCCTGGCTTGCCCTTTTTATCAATTAGAAAACATTACCTTTAAATAAATAACACTTACCATGGGTTTTCTCGAACATAAAATTAGTTGTGTCAGATATGATAAAAATTCTTAATAAAATGCACAGTGAAACTTGTGGCTGAGTGAACTGTCTTAAACTAGGTTCAGAGGTGGACAATTATGAAGGCCGTGATCATTTATAACCCCATTGTAATTTCTTTCTGATTTCCGATGTGCTTTCGCTCCCTCTCTTTCTCATCCCTCCCTCCTTTCCTTCATTTCTTTCCTTCCCTCCTACTTTTGTGCTCTCTGTGTATGTTTTATTGTGGTTGATGTTTGCTCCCGTTTTTTGTTTCTGGACAGGGTCTGACCATGTAGGCCTGACTGGCCCAGAAGTCCACATGCCGACCAGCCTGGCCTCAAACTTACAGAACTCTTCCTCTTTCCAATTATAAACACAGATTCAGTCTATCATCCTATCATATAGAACTAAATTTAGAAATATCTATATTCATATATAATCTGTGTGTACAGATTATACATGTACATGCGTACTTATTTTTTGACATTTTTGCCAATACAATCCTAAAAATTCTTTTAAAAATCATTTTAGACTTATTTAGTGTGTGTGTGTGTGTGTGTGTGTGTGTGTGTACGTATGTGTTGTCAACATGTATATCTATGCATCACATGCATGGCTCGTTCCCACAGAAGTGGGAACATGGTATTCTATCCCCTGGAATTGGAGTTACAGATGGTTGTAAGCCACCATGTGTAATGAGTAAATAAAACACAATTTTCATGGTGGGCTCAGTGTTACACCAGAGTGAGAAGATGGTTATAGTTTGGGTTAAAAAAAAAAAAAGGGAAAATCAGCTGCTTCACCAGTTTCCAAATCAACATGATTAACACCCTAAAAAGACTTCTACAATGGGGCCTAAAAACTCTATCAGAGTAGAGTTGTTGCTAGGATGGCAATCAACGCTGTGTTTTAATGCAGGCAACAGGGGTAAAAGACTGACCAGGAAATCTATACAAGTGGTGCCAGGGGGGATTTCGAAGGAGAGGTGCCAGTGGCTGTTGCCAGGGTCACCATCAGTGCCCAAAGGAAAGGGAAAGCTGCAAGAATAGGCATGAGCTCTGGCCAGGGCTAGCACTGGTCCCAGCCACCAGCTGCTCTAAAAATCTGTGACTGCCACAGTCCACAGGACAGTCAGAAACTCCACACACAGAGGGAGCTGGGAGCCCGCAAGAGAAGGACCTGACCCATCCTTCTACAGGCCACAACCAACAGGACAAGACAGAGGATCCTCCATGAAGATGAAAACAGCATTCAGGCCAGTGATCCATTTTCTTAGGTCTTCGCCCAGTGCTTCTTCACAGTACAGCTGTTCTTCATCTGCCTGTGATTCTGGTCTATTTCCTATTCTATCCTCTCCTCTCCTCTCCTCTCCTCTCCTCTCCTATCCCATCCTATCCCATCCTATCCTATCCTATTCTATACTCTATCATTGTCTCCACATCTACACCCGGATCTCCTCCCTCCTCTGCAGCTGTTTCTATATGTAGTCATTGGAGCAAGTCAACACTGTCGCCTACAGTTCACCCCCTTTACTCTTTTATGAGAGCACTCTTCTCTCTCTCTCTCTCTTTCTCTCTCTTCTCCCCTTCTTTTCCCCTTCTCTCTTCCAGTACTCATTCCTTTTACTGTTCCATCTCCTAAAGCCCAGAAGCTGGCTTCATTTACAATATTTGGGTGTGCATCTTTACCTCTTCCTTTTAGTCTACTATTAACCCAAACCTACACATATCACACTACTATTTATTATTTTTATTTGCCCCAACTATTTTCGTTCCCATGTATGTCCCTCTCAGCAACGTCTCAACTAACAAACTCACACTTATCTCTAGATTCACTGTGACTCTTCATAGTCACGCATACATATTAGTGTACACACAGTACTACATAAAACAATTTGTAGTTAACACATGTCTGTTTTGTATTCTCCTGCTTCTCTATTATCAGAATGGGTGAACTATTAAAAGTGTCTGCTACTGAAGACAGTTCTCAGCCTATAGGGCAGTGTTTCTCAACCTGTAGGTTGTGACTCTTTTGGGGTTTGACCTACCTTTTCACAGTGGTCACCTAAGACCACTGGAAAGCATAGATGTTTACATTTCAATTTATAACAGTAGCAAAATTAGAATTATGAAGTAACAATGAAAATGTTTTTATTGTTGAGGGTCACCACAACATGAGGGACTATAATAAACGGTCACAGCATTAGGAAAGCTGAGTACCACTGCAATAAGGATCCAGAACACCAATCTTACCAAGAAAAACATCACTCCAGCTCCAGAACAATGAAAATACAGCCACTGAAAGAAGAGTGGCAACCTGAACTGAAGAACAACATCAAAAATATTGACCAATGACCTAACCTCAGACGGCACATCCAAGCACAAAGACACAAGTAACATGAAAAATTAAAACAATCTCTCACCTCCAAAAATTACTAACCCCATACTAATGATCTTTGACCAAAATGATATACACAAAATTCCAGATGTAGATTTCAAAAGGATGAGTATAAATATGATAAAAAAAAACTCTAAATGACTCCAATATTTTCCAAGAGAACATAACAACTGAGTGAAGGAAATAAAGAAGTCAATTCACAATAAGAAAATAGAAGTTAGTAAAGAGATAGATCAGTCCAGAGTCTGAGCAAAAAAAAAAAAAAAAAAAAAAAAAGATAGAAATAATGGAGAAACTCCAAACTGAATGATGATGAAATCGAAAAACACAATAGATCAAACAAAGAGTACAGTGGAAAGTATCATCCATAGAATGGATCATGTGGAAGAAGAATATCAAGATATAAAGGCAAAATAGGAATCGATAGAGCACTCTTCATTTACTAGTTGAAGATAGTTTTCTAGTTTAATAAAAATAACATACAAGAACTTTGGAATTACCTGAAAAAGCAGATCCTATGAATTCTAGTCATAAAAGAAGAATTTTATATAAAAGTCACTGAAAATGTTTTTAATAAAATCATAGAGCAAAATTTCCCAAATCTAGGGGAAGAGAAGCCTATCCAGATACAAGAGGCACACAGAAAACAGGACAAGAAAAGAAACTTTTGTACCATGTCATACTTAAAACAATAAATGAAACAAAGAAAGTACATTGAAAGCTGAGAGGGAAATAAAAAGACCAAGAAACAGAGATAAGTCCCATAGAAACACTGCTGACTTTTTAACCTAAACCTTGAAAGCAAGAAGAGCATAGGTTGATGTCTCTGAAATTCTGAAAGACCACAATTGCAACCTACTGTAATATACCCTGCAAAACTATCTATCCATCATAGTTGGTAGTGTAAGAAAATGTTTCCATGATAAAAGCAGATTAAAGGAATTTGTGAACACCAAGCCAATTCTGCAAAAGATACTGGAAGGAACACTTCATCCGAAGAGAAAAATAAACATACTCAAGAAACTAAGGGAGGGAAAAAATGATACAATGGCACTCATGAAAGAACAGAGGACTAAGAAGCCCCAGCAAAATGACAGTGAGCAACACGTACCATTCAATAGTAACTTTGAGTAACAATGATCTTAATTCATACATCAAAAGACATAGATTAGTAGAAACAATTCTTTTCTTCTTCCTTCAAGAAACAGAGCTTACATTCAAAGATAAACACTGTCTTAGAGTGACAGGATGGAAGAAAGAAGCAAACTGAACCAGGAAACAAGCGGGCATTGTTATTCCATCATCTGACAAAAAAGAGCTCAAACCAAATCTTATCAGAAGTAACAAAGAGGGTTACTTTATACTGATCAAGGGATAATCCTCCAAGAAGAAATTTCAATGCTAAATATGTACACACACTCAATATAGATCCATCCAATTTTATAAAGCAAGCACTACTAAATTTAAAATCACAGATTTACCACAGCACTGTAATATTGGATAACTTCAATACCCGACTCTCATCATTTGACAGATTGTACAAAAAAGTAAATAAACACTAGAATTACTACATAGATCAAATGGACCAATCGGATATCTACAGAGCATTCCACCCACACACCAAAATTTGAACATTCTTAGTACCCTAATGGAACCGTCTCAAAAATGGATCACATATCAGGACATAAAGCAAGTCTCAGCAAATACAAGAAGATTAAAACTACATCCTGTACTCCATCTGATCACAATGGGATAAATCTGAAACCAACAGCAAGAGAAACTACAGAAAATACACAAATTCATGAAGATTAAACAGCATACTTTTGAATAATACTTGGCTCATTGAAGAAGCCAGGAAGGAGGAAATTTTAATTCATATAATTAAAAGAAAATGTAATATTTAGATCTATGAGATGCAATGAAGGCAGTCCTAAAAGTGACATTTACAGCTCTAAGTACTCATATTAAAAAATCAGAGCAATCTCAAAGGAACAACCTAATAATGAATATGAAGGCACTGGAAAAACAAGAACAAACCAATCCCAAAGTGGTAGCAGATAGAAATAGAGTTCAAGGCAGAAATTAACAAAATAGAATTGAAAAATAATAATTAAAACAACAGTTGATTATTGAAAAGATACACAGAATTGACAAACTCTTAGTCAAATTAACCAAGAGGGAAATAAAAACCTAATTAATAAAATTAGAGATGAAAAGGAAGACATTGTGATAAACATGAAGGAAATTCAAAGATTCATAAGAATAGTCTTTAAATTTTTATATTTCACTGAACTGGAAAATCTAAAAGAAATTGGTGAATTGTTAGATGTATATGACTCACCAAAGTTAAACCTAGGCGAAGCAAATAATTTAAACAGACACCTAACAACTAATGGTTTAGAAGTAGCAATTTAAAAACCTCTCAGATAAAACAAAGCCCAAGGCTGGAAAGAGTCCACACACACTTCTATTCCACCTTCGAAGAAGAAATAACACCAATACTGGTTAAATTATCCCAGAAAATAGAGAAGGAAGGAATAACCCGAAGCTTTTTTTATGAACCAGTATTACTCTGATAGCAAACAAACAAAGACACAACAGCAAGAGAGAGGGACATGGGGGAAATTATTTACCTAATCTCTCTAATAGGCACAGACACAAAAATTCTCAACAAAATATTTGCAAACTGTATTCAAGAGGACACCAAAAAGATTATTCACATAGCCAAGTGAGGCTCATTCCAAGGACACAGGGTTGACTCAAAGTTTATAAAACAATAAAAGCAATTAAGCACAAAATGGGCTCAAGGATAAATCACATGAGCATTTAAACAGATGCAGAAAAGACCTTTGGTAAAATGCATGCTGTTAGGACCCCTGAAGAGACTAGGATGGCGGGAATGTCTCAGCATAATTATATGCTTGGTGAATAGAGCCATCAGGCTAAGCTAGACGCATGCCCTCTAAGAGGAGGAAAAGACAAGTGTGTCTACTTTTCCCACACTTATTTGAAATAGTGCTTGCAATCCAAGCTAGAACAACCAGACAAGAACAAGGAGTAAAGGGAATACAAATAGGACAAGAATAAGTCAAAATATCTATTTGCAGATGACCTGAGTCTACATATCAGAGACCCTAATGACACTACCAGGAAAACCTAAGAGTTGATAAACACTTTCAGCAACATGGTAGGTTATAAAATTAACATGCCAAAATTAGTAGCCTTCCTGCATATCAACAACATATACTCAGAAAGAAATCAGGTAAAAAAAATTCCCAATCATTAGAATAAATACTCTTGGACTAAATCAAACAAAGGAAGTTAAAGGATGAAAATTCTCAGATACTGAGGAAATTGAAGAAGACATCAGGATATGGAGAGACCTCCCATGCATGTGGATTGGCTGGATTAATATATAAAATGATCATCCTACCAAAAGCCATATGTGGATTTAATGAAATCCTTATCAAAAATTCCATTGCAACTCTTCACAGAAAATAAAAATTTAATCCTAAAATTCACATGGAAGCACAAAAAGATTCTAGACAGAAATCATCCTGAATAATAAAACATGGCTGGTCATCACCATCCCTAATTTTGAGTTATACGGCAAAAATCCATAATAGTAAAAATCACATAGTACTGATATGTTCAAAACTGATTTATCATTAATAACTAGGATATAAAAATAGCCTATATATCTATCACCTGGTGACTGATGAGGAAAATGTGGCACCTCTACACAATAGAATCTTATTCATCTATAGAGAAAAAAAATAAAATTTGCAGGGAAATGGATGGAACTGGAAAATACAGAGTGAGATAACCAGATCTCGAAAGATAAATCTCACACGCCCTCACTCAAATGTGGATCCTTGTTGCAGAATACATGAAGATGTGTTACTGTGCTTGGCTTAATAAAGAGCTAAATGGCCAAAAGGTAAGCAGGAGAGAATAAGGGGACTTCTGGGCAGAGTGAGGAACTGGAGATGGATCTAGGCAGGAGTGAGAGACCCCAGCAAGACACTGAAGAAGTTCAATATATGGTACAGAGCAGAGGTAATGGAGCCATGGGAAAAACAGATTAATAAGAGCAGGTTAATTTAAGTTCTAAGAGCTAGTTGGGAAAAGCCAAGGCTAAAGCCAAGCTTTCGTAATTAATAATAAGTCTCCGTGTCATTACTTGTGAGCCAACAGCCCAAAGGAAAGCCCAACTACAGAATCTTTTTATGTGTGTTAACTCAAAGTTCCTATAGAGTCCAGGAAACTAGAAAGGGGACATTGAAGAAGGGAGAGTGGGGAAAGGAGGATGTGAAGAGATGAGGGACTGTAGAATCCAGTAAATATGAAGGGGAATGGGGAATAATGGGATAGAAATTTAAATGGGAAGGATGAGAAAGCAGGGAAGAGGAGAGGATAGGGTTGGAATAACTACCATTAAGGATGTTTGAAAACACCACGTGGAAACCCACTATTCTGTAATCTCATATAGATAGGTATAGATATAGCTAGATTATATTTGCATATTCATATAAAGATTCAATTGGTGTTATCCTATCGAGATTTCCTCGCAGAAACAATAGTTTGCCAAAGCCCAGTGTCAGAAGTAGCTACTTCCCTTCAAGTCCATAGTGTTCTAAGATTCCCCCCAACAGTATGGGCTATTGTCATTGCTTCTGGTTGCTACCAAAACTTGACAATAAGACCCCATTGCTGAAGACACCACATGCTTTGGTCACAGGACATGGAGAAATCAAATCAGTTATCACCAGAAAAAGCTTTCATATTACCAGAAGGTACTGTGTAAATCTTACCCTGCTACAAACCCTGCCAGTTACAATGATGACATATACCTAATAGGTGCAATAGTGGTACAGATATTATGGGGGTAACCAACTACATTCTGATTGGAGTTAATTCCTGATCCACAGGAAGAAACACATGCCAGGTACTGCAAAACTGGCCAAGAATCCATGGCTCGAGGTCACATGCAACCCCCCCATGGTGAACCTACTACGATAGATAGTAATCATTTTGCTAAGTGGACATAGTGTCGATCTGCTTTCTAAATATATATCTCTATGCACAAAAGCTAATACAACTAATTAGTGCAGACTCACAATTGATCAAAGTGTAGAGAAAGTATCTGTGGAGTGTTTAAACCCAAGCGTGGAGTGTTTGGCCACATCTATACGACACAAATCCCCAAGGTTCAGAGACCATTGCAGAAGTGAGGGCAGGAAGATCATGTCAGGGAGGACTGGAACAAAACAGGACCACTGCACTTATAAATTCACAGCAGCTGTGGTTTGATATCCAAGCCCTGCAGAAAATCAAGCCAGTGAGCATTCCAGCATAGAGTAGGGTGGGTCCAACGGCCCCCACCCCTAGCTGAGAATGTATTAACAGTTGGTTATTTTGGAGGGAGGGAGAGTAAGTTTTCTTTAAGGGTGTGATTTCTGTTAGACTCCACTCCGCAGGAGATGGCCCCAGGCCCATGAATATTATTGACAGCACTATCTGGATTAGCTCTATTGTTTTAAAACAAAAAAGGTTATTAGGTGGGAGGGGGATGACTAGGTGGTGATGGATCTTGGAGGAGCTGTGGAGAGGACTAGGGAGGGAAGATGATCAAAATACCTTGTATGCATATATAAAAGTCTCAAGGAATTAATAAAATACATTTTCAATAAGGACAACTACCAGTAATCAGCTCCTCCCTTCCAGATCGTGACATCCTGACCTTGATCTTAATATAGAAGGACCACAGCATCCCAGGATGGACTGAGATGACTAAGTGATCGTTAAGATTATTTCCCCTTCCTGGCCTCTGAATCATATCAAATGGGCATATCAAAGGGCAGGGGATAGATCAAAGGGGAGAGACATAATTCTCCAGCACTCAGAGAAATCCAAAACCTTTAAAGAGTTTGGTTAGGGGCAGAGATTCTTGGCTTTGATAGACCCAGTATGAAGTGGAATTGAAATTTATTCATGATATTTTAATAGGGTTTTAAGTAGTAGTGTTAAAAGAAACAGGAAACTGGAGAGCATGGGTGTGGGCTTCTGTAAAGGCATGTCATCATTTATTAAAGGACATTTTAAATACAGATTTTTAAGTATGGAGATTGAGAGAAAGAGAGATACCAAAGGAAAAAAAATAATAAGATACGTTCAAGTGTGGAACTAAGTGTCTCAAAAGAGACCCGTGCTTCATTGTCTTTACTTTATACAACGAATTTTGCACTTGTGTGTTCAAGGGACTGAAAAGGAATATAAACAATATCACAGAGCAGTTGGGAGGTGGGCTGCTGCAGGAGGACAGGAGAGCTTTACTGCAAACCAGTAATGGCCTTGTTTGAGATTTCCAGAAAATGTCTGGCGAAATGAGGCCTTTCCCAATGTCAAATACATTTAGAGCTTAAGCCTGGCCCATTTCTGCTTTAACATAAAAATCCGTCTAAAAATGCCATTAGCATCTCTATGCCAACAACCTTCATGACAAATATTAATTATGCTGCGATTCTTGCTTCTCAGCTGTCGAGAGGCTTTAACCAGACTCCATGAGAAGACCCTCCTTCTCTTGTCCCCATAAATCTTCCTGTCTTTCTATCCCACCTCTGTCAGACTACGTGTCCTAGTGCCCCTATAGGTAGGGCTGTAGTTGGAGGAATACACGTGTGTGTGTGTGTGTGTGGCGGGGGGGATATAAACCACCAAACTAGACTGCTCTGTGGGTAGAAAGAAAGGTTTCTTGGGATCAAACTGCCAAGGCTATCTCAGGAGCTGGGGAGGGGGAGGGTGGAGAGAAAAGCAAAATGGCGAAAGAGGAAGCAGGTTTTCTATGTCAGCAGGATCGGGCCTTTAAACTGATACAGCCTGTCCTCCTAATTGATGGGAACTAGCTGCCCCTGCCCAACGCTGACCTTCAGAGAAGATTAAGAGTGATTCTTGGTAAACAGAAACCCGTCTTAAGATCCATTTTTCTGGTAAACCAAGAACAGCCTTTAGGCTTCTGTTGACACAGCCAAAGTCCTTCCGTTTGGGACGTTGTCCCCAGCAGGGCTGTTTGAGGGAGCTCTGCTTTGAAACTAACAGTAGGTACAGCACTTCCAGACTGGACCAAGCAAAGCTACCCGTGCCCTCTTCATCTCTTATGTTCACTGTGTGGATGCGCAGGACAACTATCCGGATGCTACCTTCTCAACACGGCAGAGCCTGGCTCCCCGGAACTCTTTCGGGTGGTGCAACAGTTCTAAAATATTCTTCGAATTTATGTTTGATGGTCTTTGCTTCGTGAAATGGAGCTGGAAACTGGAATAAGGCCAAAAAAAAAATTAATTAAAAAAAAGGCCACTGTAACCTGATCTTGTGGTTAGCAGTGGGATCCCTGCCATTGTACTATGTGTGTCTTGGCCCTGTCCTTACTTTGGGGTGCTGCAAGTATTTATTTTTGTTTCAGAGCAGACTCTTCCTGGGGTACGTGGCCCACTTTTAGAAATGTGCCTCTTCTCCATGAAAACCCTTCTTGACCCCAGAGTTGAACGAAATGGCTCAAATAATATGGAAGGAAAGATAATTTCGACCTTTGGTGTTAAGAAAACAATAACTTAGAATCATCTGTTCAGCCAATGAGACATTATTCGGAATATTTCTATCATCCACTACTCAATTCACAGCAAGAGCAATATTCTGCAAATGAGTCATGTTGGAAAGTTTATGAATAGCATTTTCATAAATTACATTAGTCAGAAAATCCACTATGTACTAATTAAAACTGCAAAGAGAAGAAAGTGAAAATAAAAAATAAAAAAATATTTTCTATAAAGAAACAAATAACATACATTTTTAAATTTAATTTTCCTTAAATGGGTACATTAAAAATAGTGTTTTGAAGTCAAACCAAATAGCTACAGTAAAGGAAAGAGATCAAGCACTTTTTAATTTATTCTTCCTATTTCTACTCTTTGTCTTTCATCCATTCTGTATAGTGAGACCACCATGGTCCTTTGAAAGTAAATGCTGACGTAGTCATGTTCCATTTAAAATTTCACAGTGGTTTACATCTTACTGAGAGTAAGATCAACACTTGCTTACCTAAGAGGCTGGAGAGATGGCTCGGTGGTTAAGAGCTACTCTTCCACAGGACCCTGGTTCGATTCCCAGCACCCCTATGGCAGCTCACACTTATCTGTGAGTCTTGTTCCAGGGGATCTGACACCTTCTTTTGGATTCTGCCAGGACGGCACGCACATGCCGCATAGACGTACATTTAGGCAAAACACCCATAAACATAAAATAATAAAATAAAATTTTGAAAGACTTGTTTACCCTTATTATCTCCAGCATCTTTTCTCTCTGTGCTGTTTTTTTTTTTCCTTTTATTTTCTTAGCAACAATAGACATGTCTCCGTTAGGGTAAAATACCCGGAACATAACCAAGCCATACCACCCTTACCATTTGAGTGTGTAGATCGGGAGCAACAAAGATGTGCCCATTGTGCTGGCGTTAGTCACTTTTCTAAGCAGTATGACAAAATACCTTTGGGCTGAGTTTCAATGAGATTTTTAAACTTCATGGCCAGGAGGCACTTTTGCAGGGGCGGTCAAGTCTGTGGTCTTGCGATCTTGCTGCAGTTTGTTCATACACAAGAACAGCTCTTCACTCAGAACCATGTGTGGGTTAACTTTCAAAGCCCCGCATCCCAAAAGCTCTATGACCTTCACAATAGCATCACAAGGTAGACACCTGACACTCAACTACAAGCCCATGAGGGACATTTGGATTCAAAGTGCAATGACAGCCATCATCACTGCCTACCTGAGAACTCTCCTCACCACTGAGATGAATCAGTGTTCTGCTACCACAAGAAACTGAGTTCAAATCCCCAGTACCCAAGTAGAATGCCAGGCATGGGTGATTGTGCCTGTAACCTCAGCATTCAGGGACAGGAACAAATGAATCTCAAGAGCTTGCTAGCCGTCCATCCTAGCTCAAACAGCTTCAGGTTCAGAGAGAGAGCCTGTCTCTAGGCAATCAGGTGGAGAGAAACAGAGGGAGACATCCTTCACCCCATGTGTTTATGCACAGACACATGTGCTCATGTGCCTGTGACACACACATACATCACACACACAACATACCACACACATGCACTTAACTCATTTCATCTTCCAGATGTGCTCCATAATATTTATAGAACAACAGGAGTGGTCCTGTAAAGTAAAGAACCATGTGTAGTGTAGAATAACACATCTCCCAATTACCCACTGGGGAAGCACACACTTCCTTGAGTCTAGTTTTCTTACATAAGAATCACCTATCTATGGAAACACTTGCACCCATGGGCAGATGAGGCATGGGTGAAAACAGTAGAAAACTTAGATAAATTGGCCTCACCTAGAAACAGAATGCACATTTAAACTCTCTTTAGCCTTTGAATGTGGTAGGATTTTCTTTTCTTTCTCTGTAAGACTTTTGCAAATGGATACTTTGCTTAGACGTTGCTTTCTTTTAGTGTGGCCTCCCAGAGTGCCTGGCCACTGAATTATCATAAACAAGCCATTGGCGGTCCTTTACTGAAGCTTTTTCTGTTAATCAAGAAATGGCCTGTGCTGGGGCACACCACTGCTGTGCGATTCCTGTAAAAGCTATGCTGAACCATATGTTATATTGTCAATGGACTTGACAGCCATGATCGGACAAGATCCTATAGCCTGTGTATATATACACAGAATGTACTGAGGGTTCTGCAGGCAGTTTTGAGGCCTGTGACCTCAGTGTGTGTGTATGTGTGTGTGTGTGTATCTATGTATACACACATATGTGTATGCATATATGTGTATGTATATATGTATATACTTATAGTTTCCATATATGTCTCATATATATCATATATGTATCTCATGTGTACACATATATGTATGTATTATGTATGCACACATATATACAGAGAGAGAGACTCCATCCCTCACCTCAGAGTTTCAAAATAATAAAAAGGAGTCACCGTAATTAGAGGCCACACAGCAGGTGTGGACACACGATTATATACCTAGAGAGTGGCTGACACACTACTTATAACAAGTCCTGCTGTGACGAGAAATCCTAACGAAATGCAGTCTTGTAAGGGGGAAGACTTCGAGAAAGACACTGTAGTGTAATGTTAGTGAAACAGTTGCTCCAAAGTGACACGTTAGCCTATGTACCACTCAAAGCTACATGACTTGCAATGACTCAGACCTCAGTTAAGCTCCTTCAAAGCCATAAGTCACTGTGTCTAAATACCTCCAGACAGGGGTGTCTTACAAGAAAACTTCACGCAGGTCAGCAAGCCATCAGCAAGTGGGTTTTCTGTTGTTGTTTGGTTTTATTAGTAATTTTAAATATACTTCCTTAAATCAACACATATATGGAAGCCTTCATCCAAAAGCTCAATAGGAGCAGAGAAACCTATTACAGACCTGCATGAGACGCACTGCCAAGGTGAGCCCTTTCTTGTTACGAGATACCATCGGAAGGAAGCTGTTGGGAAGTGCTGAGCTCTGCAGTACTTCCCTGTTCCCATCACTTAGTATAACATCATTTGGATGATGCTCTGGGTATTGACGTTATGTAACATTAAACACGCTTATGTAAGGGGCTGGAGCCAGGTGCTGATCAATGCCTTCAGAGCATATATGTTTATGACTGTGCTTTCTACAGAGGATGCTATGTATAATGGCAAGGTATTCAGAAAGTGACATCACAGCACACTGTGGATATCTATCTATTTCATGTCCTTTCCTGACACTGTCCCTTCTTAGTGCATGGGTTTATGTGTATTACAATCAGTCCAAACTGTGTGTATATATGGGACAAACAGTTTGTTTTCTCTGTGCAAAACAAAACTGTCTATACTTGTCTTGCAGGTATAACCTGCTCTTTTACTAGCTTTGCACTTGGAGTCGATAGGTCCAGGTACCGCCCCCTCCACCTTTATTTCCTAGTCTCTTCTCCCAGAGATGCCCACCTGCCTGCAGTGGCTGTTAGGAACCTTGCTCTGTTTGAATCCAGTTTTCCCATCTCATTAGCTCTTCAGATTTGTATATGTTACTTAAGGCAGTTTTCTCATTTGTAAATATGGATGATGGTACCTGCCTCAAAAACCAGAGTGGGTTAACAATCCATACAAGTGTCAGCTGATGGCAACTTACCATTTATAATTTTTTTATTGCTGGCCTATCACATGGACAAGCTACTGAAATATCTGAGTGGATTGCTTCACTATCTTAACACTATTTTTTTATTATTATTTAAACAAACACTTGATTTCTAATACTTTCTACAATTTCAATTTATTAAAAGTTTATTTCAGTAAAGCTCTTATTTCATCGGGAAAATTTGTGATTTAATCGCCCCATTTCATTGCATTTGTGGGGTGGGATTGCCTGCCCTAGGACTAACAGGGCTGCTCGAAGACTCCAGGTCTGGACAGAGGAGACTCACGGTGTCTTAGGTGTTATATCCGCCCCCGTGAGAAAAGGCCGTGTAAACAGCACACTGTAACACAGGGACCCACCAGGGACTGTGAGAGTCAGGCTTTAGAGTACCCAGGATGAGGTATCTGCGGCTTTCGCAGAAGATATGACAAGGCTTGCCTGAATAATTCTGCAAGTTGGCAGAATGGGAACTGCCTCTGGTGCCCTTGAAAAAGAACGTTATTCATGGAGAGGACCTCATCCATGGGAGCAGAGCAGGGAGGAGAAATTCCACTTAGACTGTTCATCTCTTTTTATTTCACCAAGACTTGGCAGCACATGGTGCTGACCCTTCATTTTAGAAATTTCAATATGTATGCCAACATGAGACTTTACTATCTTAAAACACAAACAAGTACATTTGACTCTGCCAAAGACAACCGCAATTTGTTAAAATGTGTCTCTTTTAAGAAAAATTCTTTGTGACAGTTTGTCTTGATCTTCAACTTGACAGCATTTAGAATCATGCTGGAGACTAACCGCTCGGTATATCTGTGATGCTGTTTCCAGAGAGACCCACCCTCCATATGGGTACCACCCTGTAGGCTCAGTCCCCAGGATAAGGTGAAGAAAGTGAACCTAGCACCCTAATTCATCTCTCTACTTCCAGTCTCCAGTGGCAACACAGCCAATCACTTCACACACCTGCAGCCATGATGGATTATATCCACAGATTTTGAGCCAAAATAATGTTTTCCTTCCTTAATTACTTTTGTAAGGCATTTTGTCACAGCAAGGAGAAACGTCACTAAAATATTATGCAAGGCTGGGACTAGACAGGATTAAAAAAGAAGCTATTATTTGCTATTGTGGGGCAGTAAAAAAAAATCCCTTTACCTGAAATATGTATGTCACCTAACTCCTGCAGCCTAGTTTCCAGGGTATTGCTGTAGATACAGTCACTGAGGAAGTGGAAGGGAAGGTTGATCTGTGGCCTCGGTGTAGATTCCCTGTCAAAATATCAAAGATTCCGTAATTTTATCAACTACTATCTACTGCTTCGCAGCTCTCCCCTTCTCCATTGTTGAAAATCAACTTTCCTTTTTATCTATTTCATGAGATCTTTAGTTGTATGTTTGGCAATATGCTAAGAATTTGGAAAGTTTGTAGACTTTCTAAGCTTTGCAAAGTTTATCAGGACAAGGAGAAATCAGGGCTGGGAAAGTAGCTCAGTTGGTAGAGTTCTTGCCTAGCATTCATGTAACCTTAGGCTCAATCCCCAGCCCTGCATAAATCAAGACTGGTGACTCCTCCATGCAATCCCAACACTCCAGAGAGGTATGGGGGGAGCCTAAGTTCAAGGTCATCCTCAGAAATTGCAAGTTTCAGTCCAGCCTGACCTACAGGAGACTCGAAACTGAAGAATAAACAGGGCCTCATCCCTCTTCCCCATCCTTTAGCAATAACGACCCTATAGTACTCACACATAAGATGATGCTCACACATAAGAAGGTACTCACACATAAGATGACACACTGTATAGCAGCTAAATGGAATGAAGAAAGTCTGCATATGGCCTTATAGAAGTGACCACTGCAAGAAAGATTTAGCTAGCACAGCACCCAGGACTGCCCACCACCTATGTGGTAGACTCTGATCCTGGCATTTGTTGAATTTGAATGAATATCTTTTGAAGCTACAACTAAAATGAACCAGTTCACAACCCAAAGAGATGTGCACATTTGCACCAAACCTCACAGGGCTAACTTGTCCACTTTCAAGGCCAATTTTCCAACTGGATTGTGTGCCAGTGTTCACCTTGAGCCCAGATATTGGATCATCTCCACCAAAGCACCTGCTATGGTTGCACTGTGTGGCTCCTGGTTCACTGGACTCAGGCCTTGTAGTAGAAGGCCGTTTTTTTTTTTGTTGTTGTTCCCTGTTGCTCAGTCATGAAATAATCACACAGAAACTGTATTAATTAAATCACTGCTTGACCTATTAGCTCTAGCTTCTTATTGGCTAGCTCTTACATCTTAATTTAATCCATTTCTATTAATCTGTGTGTTGCCACGTGGCTGTGGCTTTCTGGCAAGTTTCCATCTGGCATCTGTTTCTGGTGGGGCTACATGGCTTCTCCTGACTCCGCCTTCTTTCTCCCAGCACTCAGTTAAGTCAGCCCCCTCCATCCTCACTTACCTCTATTCTGCCCTGCACAGGCCTACGACAGTTTCTTTATTAACCAATGGTATTCACAGCATACAGAGGGAAATCTCACATCAAGGCCTACTGTTATTTCAGAACAAAGAAGTACCTGAGATGATTTAGATCATTACAGCTTAAAAGTCCTTGTGCTAAGTGATACTGTGTATGTATCAGATGGAAAAAGAAGGCAAGTTTCCCTTCTGCTCACCAGCAGAGGGCTATTACCTCACCTTTCCACCCAAGGTGTTACTGTGGATGCTTGATTCTTCTCATCTACCAGAGACAGCTCTTCTCACTGTCACATACATGTGACTTCCCTGAAGAAGGACTTGTGCCTTTGAATTCTGCTTTCTACATTTGCTTGCTTTGTTGTTTCATCTTTACAGTGTTTTGTTTTCATTTGCTTCCTTAAATCCAAGACCACCTGACAATGAGGTTCCTTTGGCCTCTGCTCTCTGGCTGTATTTTTGATAGGCTTCAGAGTTACTGTCCCTTTAGTAACAGATATGATACCAGTGATCCCCAAACCTTGCCACACTCTTCTCACTGCACAGTGGCCTTCTGGAGGGAGGCCAGTGGCACCTTCTGTTAAGGTGGATACATTCTCATAGAACAATACATGCTGGAAAGCATCTTTTCCAAATGCCTAAAGACTCTCAGGAGACACATACTGTAGACATGTTGGTTCTACTTTTTCCTCAAGTCACCATGGCTTCCTTGCTGCTGCTGTGTGCCCCGCCTTCACATGTGGGCACCACCATTCCCATACTGCCTGCAGGGATGCCAGACGTTTGTACTGCAGTTGCCATACTCGCTTGCTGTTCTTTCATTGAGCACTGGAGGTGCTATAATTAGATGACAAGGAACACACATGCGCAGAGGGCATGTTGACCCAGCACACAAGGTAAGAGACCTGATAGGTCGTTAATATTATATATCAGAATATAAGTAGAGGATGTAGCCTCACATCAGTAACCCTTCTGTGGGCTCTGAATCAAATGTCCGTGGTGTTCTCAGCTGAGATGGCCTAGGTATAGATATAACCACCCTCCCCCATAATGAACATTAGGGACTCCCACTGAGGTAATAGAGCTTAAGTATCTGAAAAGGGCACCATTGAAAATGAAAGAGAGGTGCCCCTCACAGGCTGAACCACTCGTGAGAGGAGCCCTAACCCTTGCCTAGGCAGCATAAAGCGGGCCCTGGTGGCATGGGTGCCTGCAACAGATAGGAGAACTGGTCCTGCTCCCAACCTGGGCAGCATGGGCAAGCTGGCCCTGGAGGTGTGAATGATGCTGATAGCTGGCCCCAATCCTTATGGGGTGGTGTGGGAGAACCCGTCCTGTACCTCACCCGGGCAAAGAGAGAACAGGTAGGTGGACCAACGCAGCTACCACCCAGGCCCAGATCCAGGGTTCTGAACTAGCTCACCCCAATATCTGCCCCATCTAAGAACTTGTGGAGCATGTGAAGGGGCTGGTCCTACAGAAGCAAAACTGCATGGCCCAGAGCAACAACAAGATATTTGAGAGAAATCCCCATGGAAATCCAATATTGATAGTGTGGCAGAAGACAGAGGCCTTCAACCAGACAGGGACTCATTGCAATGAACGTTTGCAAGTAAAGCCACTTGGGAAAAATGATATACTGGGTGACACGCCATAACACATCACAGCTTCCACGACGAGACTGCTTTGTTTTATTCGTCCATTTTTATATTTTATTATTTTTACTTTTGGTTTCTTTAGGGAGGGAGGTTAAAAGATATGGAAGGACGGGAGATGAGTGGGACTGGGGTACATGCTGTGAACTTCACAAAGAATCAATAAGTTTAAAATAGATGAATAAATAAAAAATTTAAAAATAATGAAGAACAGTCAAGGTGGAATCGGTGTACTAAGTACTGTGGTTGAATGGCTTCACAGGTGTCCAAAGAAGCAAGCCAGAGAGCTTTGGTCCCTTTTTTGTAGGTGTCACCACCACTTCTGGTACAGCCAGGAGCATGGCATCAGGTATCTTGAGGTTGGCATTGAGGCTGGAACTGCAGCTGGCAGATATGAGGTTCAAAGTAACTATTCCCATGGTACACATGGATCAGATGGCACCCCCTCTTTTGCTGGTATAAAAGCTTAGAAAGATCACTGTGTAGTTGAGGATGGTATACTGGCCTTTGCTGGGTGCTCACCACAGTTTTCCCATGAGATAATTTACCAACAATGCCCTTTGCATGCTTTTCCCCACTGTGTAATATAGTAAAAGAGTCACTGTTTGTGGCTTTTATCAAGATAGCTCTCAATAGCTCCTCTGCTGCCTCCTATCTACACCTCGTAGGCTACCCATGTTCTCCATTGCTTTAGCACATGGGTTCATTGTCTCCAGCCACCTCAGGGGTAGGATGGAAAAGGACAGAGATGATGATTGTCCATCTCTTGACCCTGTGTGCCAGTTAAGAAGTTCCTGATATCAGTATTCGGATTGAGGCCATGAAGGGCATAGGGCTGTGGGAACACAGAATATGGCCTGAGATCTGGCATACCCCTGCCTCTGCTTTTCCATGTTCAACCTGGGCCTCAACCCACAGCTCTTTTCCTGTGGGGCTTCCCCCATCTATCCATCTATCTATCTATCATCTATCTATCTATCTATCTATCTATCTATCTATCTATCTATCCCTTGTCCATTGTGGTCTAAAGCTATCGTCCTGGCCTTTGCTGACCTTACCTCCTAGTAGCCTCAGTGAAAGAATAGTAGCTCTGTATCTGCCCACCTACTTAGAAGGAAGTGTGTTTGATATACTGACACAGATATTAGCTCACCCCATGGGTGATTTCACCACCACCTTTCTTCAGTTAAAAAAGATATTATGTGTGGATACACATAGTTCCATTTTCCTCTAGGAATTCATCTCTAGACCAGGCTGCTCACCCAGATTACAGTCTCTGTGAACTGGAAGGGTTTTAGAAATGCTCTCGAAAACCCCCACATCACACAGCCTTCCAACAACAACTTCTTTCCTGGGTATACAGAATCTAAGTGGTTTACTGTCACGGTTTTCAGTCTAACTTCGTGAACGGTGTCTGATTCACACGGGCATGACTGTTGCCAGCTTTCGCTGTGCGTGGAAGGGCTCCCTATTCTTTTGCGTAGATGCATCCCACAGGTGGGATTTACGGAGCCTGACAAAGCATGCTTCTAGCAGGTTGTTTAGGTAAACAGACACCAAAGGTCACTTAGTAAACTCATCTATTTCTGGTTTTATTTGAGCTATCTAGCTATATTTGGAGCCAGATAACTTGGCTAGATCAAATTGAGGGGAAAACAAACCACAGCTGTTTGGTTACTTCGAATGTACCAAGCTGCCCGGAGAGGCTCTGTCTAAATCTGGAAAGCGTCTTTTGTGGGTGACGCTTGTGTTGATGGGATAGCGAACAATGATAAAATGGGGGCACGTGGACTTCATGACTCTGCTAAGAGCCAAAGACTCTTGAGTCAAAGCTTAGCCTGGGACTGAATTTGCTCCCAAAAGGCCTCACTTTCCCACAACTGGATTAGAAGGGTTGTCTTTCTTTCACAAAGATTAGTATTAGAGTGACCTATTGGTGACCAGAATTCTGGGAGCTCACATGCACTAGTCATGTGAGAGAGAGCAGGGAGGTTCTTTCCAAGCTAACACATGATCTGGGACGGATTTCTGTCTTTCACATTGCCATCAGACTTCTCCGGTCAAAGTCATTCTGGCTGTAAGACATTTTATTCATTTAATGTGTGTGCTTCTGTTTGGTTTCATAGGAGTTGATGAAGTTAAGTTAAGGCATAAGAATATAGAAACCACAAATGACATCTATCCTTGGACCATCTCTCCTAGTGTGTTGTGTGTTCATTGAGAGGAATGCTGAAGGAGTCATGACAGAAACGCACCATTGTCTTTCTTGTCTAGCTTTAGTTCCATTACAGTCCCGCTTTTCTTTGCAGTGTATCTTTTCTTTATTGTAGCTATCATTCTTAAGGTGGTTCAAAAGCAAACAGTACGTCTTATTCATTTTTGTGATATGTGCCCCACTTAGCTTCAATATCCACTCAACACAATCTAGAGTCAACTGGGAAGGCAAAGCTATAATTGAAGGGTTACCTAGATCAGTCTGTGGGCCTCTCTGTCATCTTAATTGATGATTGACCTGGGAGGGCCCAGCCCACAGTGAACAGCACCATCCCTGGGCTGGAGGGTTTGGGCTGTATAAGAAACCTAGCTTGGCATAGACCTGGGAACCAACCAGTAAGCAAATATATAGTCTTTGCTTTAGTTCCTGCCTCCAGAATCTGTCTTGAGGTTCCTGCTCCAACTTCCCTCATGGATAGAGTATTATTTGGAAGCATAAACTGAAATAAACCCTTTCTTCCCCAGTTGCTTTTGTTTGTGTTTGTTACAGCAGCAGCAAGCAACCTCGGACACTATGGTATGAGTGTCAGTACCCTCCCCAAACTCTGGTGTTGCACCTTACTGTGTGACTGTGATGAGAGGGTGGGTTATTAGGAGGAACTTAGATCATAGCAGTGAAGCCCTTGTGTGACTGACACTGGTGTTTATGTTGGTTAGTTTGCACGTCCCTGTGACAAACGCAACTTAAGTGTGAAAACGCTTCTTTCCCTCTATGGTGTCACCCGTCCCAGAGGGGAAGGCACGGCAGATGAGCAGGTCGCTCTGCAGTGGCGGGAACTAGTGGTGGCAGGAGTACATGGCAGAAGGAGCCAGTCACATGGAAGCGGGCCCAGAAACAGAGTGAGCAGGCTGGAAGCAGAAGTGGCTACTTCTCCAAAGGCTCCCTGAGTGAGTGAGCTACTTCTCCAAAGGCTCCCTGAGTGAGTGAGCTACTTCTCCAAAGGCTCCCTGAGTGAGCTACTTCTACCACCCAGCTCTGACTTCATAAAGGCTCCACCAAAGCCAGCTGAGAGCAAGTATCCAAGAACACGAGCATGCCAGAGATATTGCAAGTGTAAACTGGTCTTCTGGAGGAGGCCTGTAGAGCCCCTTCTTCCCGCGGTCATGGGGGGACACAGCAACAAGATGCCATCTACTGACGGGACGGCCCTTACCCAATGGCAAACTGGTGTTTTATTATTATTATTATTGAAAAAATTATAATATGGTATATTCTGATCACTGTTCCTCTCCCTCAGCTCCTCCCAGGTCCTCCCCACCTCCTTTCCCATCCAACTCCTTCTTTATCTATTCAGAAAACAAACAGATGGATGGAAAAAGCAAACAAACCAGAAGAAAACAAATCAGACAGAGAAAAAAAATAAAGAAAAGGACAACAGAGAGAGACAGAGACAGAGAGAGAAGAGGAAACTGAAAACCAGAAAAGATAACTGAAAGACAAATAAGGTTTTTAGAAAAAGTACACAACACACTACAGAGACAAAACATCTCTAAAATACCAGTGAGCTCACTTAGTGTTTGCCATCTACGGCTGAGCATGCGGTCTCCCTTAATTGTGGTTTGGATACCCAGTAAGACTTGGAGAAAACTTAAGTTTCCTTTGTGAGCAGTGATCAACTAGAAATGGCTTCTGGGTTAGGGGTGGTTTCTTATTTCCAGTGTGCCCCCCCATCAGTGCTGGGACCACATCTTGTTTGCAGCTGTGCAGGCCCTGCACGCGTTGCCTTGGTCTCTGACTTGATGTGTGCCTTAGTCCTGCTGCATCCAGAAGTCTCTGTTTCCTTGGTGTCCTTCATCCTCTCTGGCTCTTAGAATCTTCCTGTCTTCAGCACAGTGCGGAAGGGGAAGAGTTTGGTGGAGACCTCTCCATTAAGTCTGAGTGTTCCAAGGTCATGCACTCTCTGCACTGTCCTGATGTGGGTCCCTCTTAGTTCTCATCTCCTGCAGGAGGGAGCTCCTCTGATGGTGGCTGAGTTGGACACTGATCTATGAGTACAGCAGAATCAGGCGTCAAATCTTTAGGGGCTTTGATTTTGGATTTCCCAGCTTCTATAATATGAGCAAGGTATTCATGTTTTTTTTTCTGTATCCACACTTCTTTTTATTTTTTTTCCACATTTAATTTTTTATTATTGCATTATAAATAGTACCATTCAAAATTTCCGGTATTCATGTTTTTTAAAAAATATTTTTGTTATAGCAGCAGGAGCAGACTGAGGCATTTGGTTTCTATGCTAGAAGAAAGAGCTCTTTGTGTTCCTTAATGTTATTTACATCTAAGAGGATTCTTTTTAACTACTTCTGAATAGGAAAAGAGACACAACCTTCTTTTGTCCAAGGCTCTTGAAACAGCATAGCCTAAAGCATATTCTGACGTTGAGTTAAGTTATCTAGTATGTCCCTCTACTGGCTGTAGCCCTTATCTTGATTTTTGTCTCTTCTGACTTTCTCAACTACTGTTTTAGCTGCTTGTTCTAGCATTAAATTCTTGTCTTGATTCTGATCTGTACATTTTCATCTCCTGGCTATGAACTTCTATAATTTAATTTAGTCTTGAATGTACTTAGAAAAGACCATGTAAAACCTTGTTTCCAAGAGTGGTAGGTAGATGAACATTCAAAAGGTAGGGCCTAATGGAGTATCTCCAGGTTATTGCGGGTGTGTCTTTGAAGGAAACTCCAGGTCCCTCGCCCCACCTCATCCATTTTTGCTTCTTGGGCATGAGGTGAGCCATTGCTCTGCACCATGCCCCCACCATGATAGCTGCCTCACTACAGGCCTAACCTACGATGGGCTAAGATCTCCAATTGCTGTAATGATAAAAGTTGACTAACACATGGACTCTTCTACCTTGTGAAGTCATCAGTCACCTCTCCCGTTTGAGCAGTGAATTTGTGGACTGTCTTGGGATGCAGACCACTTGGGCTAACCGGGTCACTGGGACCTTCATACTTTGTATGCTTGATCTTCTCCCTCACCAAAGTCCCCCAAGCCCTGTTGACCTACTCCATCTAGTCTTTTAGGCAAAACATATAACCAGGCACTCTCTCCACGTCACTCAGTAGTTTATAAATTGCAATCCTAACTATTTCATGATGTATCCAATAGGTCAGGTTCTAAAAATGTAATTGCAAAGAAAAGGAGAATATGCCAGCAAAAAGTGTCCCATGTGCTTAGTCATCCAAGGGAGGCAGCCCAGCCACGCTGTACAGTCTTGGGAATGTGTGCATGAAACAAGACCGTGTGGAATGAAGGCAGCACCAAGGGCATCTCTCAGGACATTCAGGAACTTTCCAAAGAACGTTTACTCAGTGACTATCACCAAGGCTACTGACTCCTTTCCAAGCAGGCTGATATGGAAACTTTATTTCTACGTGTGTCTCTTGAATACAGTTACTATCTCGTGAGTCCCGGCACATCCTTGCCTCCATTCACATCCAATTTCTTTCTCGTCGTGAGCATGTCCTCAGCTTCCATGAGAAAAAAACTGAACAGTCAAGCAAACACATTTCTATATGTAGTCCCGGAGTTCCTTTCTCAGTTTTTCAACTTAAAAAAAAATCTGGGCAGATGTGAAGATGTAGTCCAGGCTGTCCTCAGACTCACGATCCTCCTGACATGGTCTGATGAGCACTTGGATTACAAGTACACACCATCTTATTCAACTTGTTATCAATACCCTGTTCTGTGTTTTAGGCACCCAATAGAGAGTAGTGAGAGACGCAGATAAAATCCTCAGTAGAATGTGTATTCTTTGAGTGAAGCAAATAAGATAAAAGTATATAGTAACTTGGGGAGAGTTATTAAAGGTAAAATAAGGGACATAATGGGGCAAGGAAGTCACCAGAGGAGGTGGCATCTGTGCAAAAGCCAATAAAAAGAGAGTGGTGTAACTTTGAGGGTGCCTACAGAATATCCCAGGCAAGGGAGACCGAAAACAAAAAAGCCAAACCCTATCCAGGCCTTGAGAGGTGTGAAGGATGGGGGAGACTGGCAACAGGTGGGGTTAGAGACATCAGGAGGGGGGAACAGATCACGGGCTGACTTTGGGGTACGGTCATGGCTTGGCATTTTCTTCTGGGCAGGAAGCAGAGGCTGTGTTCTGAGGAGTGCGATCTTGTTCAAGATGACACTTCCAGCTGTCTTGCTAGCGGAGAAGGAAGCAGTGGAAGGCCAGAGGCTGGGGCTAGGTGGAAGGTTCTTGCAGTAGTCTGGGTGAGAGGTGCTGGTGGCTGGGGACAGGGAAGAGATGGGGAAAGATGAAAAGGAATGACATTCTGGATGCAGCTTAAGGGAGAATGAAATGGATTTTTCTGGAAAACCAGTGGGTAGTAAAAGAAAGGAAGGAGTTTGGAATACTCTGAGCAATTTTAACCCCTAATGGGTACCCCAACAAATTTGAAATCTTCAAGCTTATGCTAATATTCTTAGGAATGTAGAAAGTATTTCAAGATAACGATGCCATCAATACAGTGAAAGCCTTTGCTCAAATTATTAAGGCTCACTTTATATTTTTTCTGAATATAACTTTCTTTATATATGTTTCTACTGGGGATGAAAAATGTCTTGTACCTAAACAATGACAAAATTGGTTGTTTTGAGTTTAAGACAAAAGATGCTATTGTCGTGGGCCAGGATCTTTATTGGAGCTCTAGGCCAGGGCTAAGTGGGAAGACTTGACTCAGGATTTATCCTGAAGGTAGAGTTGAGGGGTTGTCAGGATGGTCAGATGGATAGAGAGAAAGAGATAGAGGGGAAACACTAAGACCGGGTCTGACTCAGCTACTATGACCAAGTATCAGGGACAAACTAGCTTGTGTACCATGGTTCTGGATGCCGGGAGTCTGCGGTTGGGATGCCTGCATAGTCGAGTCTCTTCCAGGTTGCAGACGGCCAGTTTCTTCCAACATCCCCACATGACAGTGTCAATGCAAAAAGCACAGCTTTTGCCTCAAAGGGAATAAAAGGGCTGATTCTGTTACCAAATATGAGTGGCCATGGTCTGAGAACACATCCTCAGGTTGCCTCAAATCCTAGGTTCTAACATGGCAAGAGTTTCATGAAACAGTTACCATATCAGAATGAAGGAAGCTATGAATCAGGGCACTTTTTAAATATATAGCTGGACACATTTTGTAGACAGATTACAGTAAACAGGAGATCTTGACTATAGGACTCAGACGCTATCTGGTGATATTCTTAGCTTTTATGTTGGTGAAAGCTAGGGGTCCGTACATTCCAAAAGGACTTACCTAACAGTTCTAAGGATTTTACATTACATACAGGGGTGGGCAATAAATGGCTACTCGGGTTTAAGGTAGTCCACGATAATTTGGATTTAAATCTGCAACATTCAAACTCTCCACAATTATTGAAATTTTAGTCAGTCAATAAGACTTGTAGGATAGTTAATGGAGGTGTCCTTCTATCTCCAGCACTGGAACAATAACGACAACAATAGTAATACTAGCAGTTAACAATAGAAAGAGACTGAGCAAGCCTTTGGGCTGCCTATAAAAGTTCTGCCACTTATGAAGGCTCTACTGTCACATCCCAGTGACTTCCCAAACTCCCCACACCATCATACAGAAGGCCATATTCCACCTGAACTTTAAGAAGATGCTTTCAAGACACACCCGGAAGAAAGGGGGAAAATAGGTGTTCCAGTATGTTAGTGCCAAAAAGTAGGTTCTTAGTGTTAACAGGGACGAGAACCATTAGATGACGTCTCCCATTTGTGTGTGGGCTCGTTCAAAAGTTACCTATCAATGCCTTACTCATGCCAGAGACTCAATTGAAAAGGAGGGCAGAAATCCCAGATCCCAAGGGGCTTGTGTTCTCGGGGGCAGTGTGTGTGTGTGTGTGTGTGTGTGTGTGTGTGTGTGTGTATGCATGCGCATATGTGTATGAGAGTGTGTGTTGTGTTCAGATAATAATACTAAGGAGGTGTGTGCTCAGATGATGATGGTACTAAGGAGGGATGTGTGTGTGTGTGTGTGTATGCATGTGCATATGTGTATGAGAGTGTATGTTGTGTTCAGATAATAATACTAAGGAGGTGTGTGTTCAGATGATGATGGTACTAAGGAGGGATGTGTGTGTGTGTGTGTGTGTGTGTGTGTGTGTGTGTGTGTGTGTTCAGGTACTAAGGAGGCAGAGAATTACCCCGGGGACTCATGGGTAGTTAGTTCTTAGAATTTAACTAGCATATGAGGTTCATCACTGGGCTTATTTCTTTTGAAGAGCCCAACACACCAATTTGAATATAATGAAATAGAGTAGCGAGTACGTGCTCAGTGCTCCCGGAGTATTTGGAAGAGTTAGGGCAAGTGCTCCTCACAGAGATAGCAAGCATTTTAGTTTGTGTGGTAAAGTGGTCCTCAGACAGGACCACTTTTAGCTTGAGTGGTAAAATGGCCCTCAGACAGTTGCCACTGCAAGTCACCGGGTTTAGACGTCTGCTCAGGATCACCTCTATTTAACCTGCTCAGGTTGTCCTCATTAGGGCTTTTGCTTAGAACATCATCACAGCGATCATATACTGTATTTTTAGCATCTTATATAAACTTCCTTACAAATGCCTGTTACATAACAGGCCCCCTCCCCCCAGGCTTTTCTCCAGCCTCTCCCAGATTTATGGTGGGGGCAAGCAGCTATGTTGGGGTTAGGGGGTCCCTGGCCAGTGGCTGCATAACGCTCATGTCCCCGAGGCTCATCCCACCTGCTCTGAGCAGAGCTGAGTGTGCAGCAATAACATACAGCTCTCAAAATATGATTCCCCTTCTTTTCAGCCGTTTCCTTCTGTTCCATTTGCATCAGGTGTCATTGCTGCTGTGTTCCTGAGCTTGGGAAACACTGTTCCCCCTGCCGTTGCTTTCACATAAGCCTCTCCAGCAGCTCCAGGGGTAGAAGGCAACTCAGAGCCACTTTTAGTTTGTCCTCTGTGTAGATGGCAAATGGGAGCCAGTGAAGCCAATGACCTCCTCCCACAACCCAGGGAACATAGTCAGCATTAAGGTGTCTGGATTCCCTTCCCTAGAGGACTTTGGTCAAGCCAGAGGTCCCTCAGTTCTGCTTACATATATAATGAATGAGACTTAGTAGAAGTTGGGTGTTGTATAGGTGTTTCACCTATTGAAACACTTTGGGATATGGGCTGATTATACAAAACTTTGTGGTTGAGTTTTCAGTGAATTAGCTAGATTCAAACACTGGACTGTCATTAACCTGAACCAGGAGATGGATTCTGTGTGTCTGTGTGTGGTCAGTGTTTGTGTGTGTGTGTGTGTGTATGTATGTATGAATGTATGTATGTATGTAGTTAGGGTAGGTATGTATATATGATGAATGTTTATGTGTGTAAAATTGAACCCAGAACTGCGTTAGTATATATTCTACCTTTGTGTTACACCCCCCAGCCCATGTTCTTTCAAGTTTAAATTCGGCTGTCTTCCTTTTTAAGTACAATGTGAAAAACAAATGGTAAATTCATTGACTGTGCAAACAGGAGGTTCAAATGCCCTTCTGCTGAATTGTGTGCAAGAAAACCATTGTGTCAATGTTATTCTTAACATTCTAACTATATCAGGAAAAGTCTTGGGGTGCGGCAGTGGGCAGGAGGGATAAGTATGGAATGATGGTGATAAGCATTTTCCAAATTAGGAAACAGATACGCTTTTCTTCTGACTCTCTTACATAACTGGTCTATTTTAGAAGACAACACTAAAAAAAAAAAAAAAAAAAAAAAACTGAAATGAAATACAAATCTCCTGACTTTACTACTTCGTTAGCAAAGAATGAGAAAAGTCAGTAATGCTCAAGGGAAGAAAGGAACGACTCTCGAAGCCATCAGATGCCTCCTGCCCAGACGCTGGCTTGCAGGACTCCCCCTTTCTCATCACAGCCTGCTGGATGAGTCAGAGACCAAAGGCTAGATTTTAGAAAATGAATGAAGCCACTAATTTCTCTCTCCTTCGAGTTGAAGAGGCAGTTGCATCAAGGGGCATACCCTTTTAGGTGGTACAGAAAGACAGGAGAATGACCTATTACAAAGCCAGTGGTTGCTGTGTTCAGGCTTCCTGATTCACAGGAAAGCTGTGCTGCATTCAAAGGCCACAGTGGAAGCACAGCCTCTTACATAAATAAGTTACATAAATGAGAGAGAACAGGTTATGTAAATGTATAAACCAGCAAACATGAATTATAACCATTCACAAATGCCATGGAGAACAGGATGTGGTTCCTCCTACGGTCCCCTCCCCCCAACCTTATCATAATTGTGCCACTGCATTTCATGCCAGCATCAGGTGTATCTGTCACATTCATTAGGGAAAGAAACTCCAAAGGACAGAGGGATTCTTCATCTTATTTTCTGAAGCACCCATTTTCCTTCTGAGAGAAATCTTGTAACAAACCTGATTTAAACTGTATCTGGAAAGAAATATGTGTTTATCAATTTATCGTACTTTGTCTAATCATGAATGTGCTTAATGGAACGTTTGCTAGGGCACATTTTGAAAACTACTGAGGACAAGAATGAAGCCTAAAAGTGAATTTGTGTGTGTGTGTTTGCTATACTGGTTAAATTTTTAAGTCTTAAGTGAATATCTAGGCATCTAATTAAAGTCATTATTCTGCCTGGGCTGTGGTTCCATCCTTGGGGGCTTGCCTAGCAGGCAGGAGGTCCTGGGCTCCATCCCAGAGCTACACAAATAAGGTAAACACAATTGCTCTGCTTGTTGTAACTTAGATTTAAGGTTCTGCTCATGAATGATTCCCCGGTGCTCCCCACCACAGATAAGGACGTGCTCCTTGCCTGACTGCGGTTTCCTTCAGAGCAATAGGAAAGTCTTTGCATTACTGAGAAAGCAGAAGCCTGAGATGTTCTTACCCCTTTTTTTTCTGTCTCTTTCTTCCTTTCCCTCTATCGTTTCTGAAGACAGAGTTTGTTTATTGTGGAGTAGGAAGATACTTGGGAACCTTCATTACCTGTTCTGTGTAAACTAGCGGCTATCATTAATTGTTAGCTAATTTCAGGCAGCATGATCATTGACTTGCTTTATTTTGAAAATCAAGTAAAAAATTTCGAAGGAAGGCAACAGTTTATTAAACATTGTGTATGATACTAGCACAGTGAGAAGATCTTAAAATCTCTTTATAAAACTGACCGCGTGGGATTTTTGTACAAATGTTTCTCTTCCTGTTACCAAGTATCTGAAAGAGAACCAAAAGCCTCAAATCCCTTCCTACATTAACAATCCAGTACCCTGTAATCAGATCTATAAATATTTCCATTGAGAGTATTAAACTTGCTGCTGTCACATTTAAAGGAACCCATTATATAGGAGCCAAACCATCTTCTGTCGACAAAGCTGCAGACTGCTTGCATTGTAGTGACCTGGTCTCTGTCATCGGGGAAATATATTTTTTTTCCTGTTTTCTCATTAGAAAGAACTTTAAGCCACTGTGAATTAGTGTCTATATGTAGGATTTGGAACACACCTGAGGAACTTGGGGACTTTCACTCTCAAAGTACATCTGTGGGTTTGTTTTTACAGTTTAATGAGTTTGGGTGTATTGCACTTTTTAAATTTAAAGGTCGTACACCAAGTACCGGGCTTCATTTAGGACAGTTCACTTCTGTCGTTCGTATTCTTAAAGAACTTTCATCACAAGTCAGCACTAACCTAGCACCAGGAGAGACTCTGCATGCTGGGAGGAAGCGGCCTCAGGACATGGAGTGTGTGTGTCTAAAGTTGGTCGATTTCAGATTTGAGTCTCAAAGTCATCGCACCGTGCATTCGTTGTCCCTTTGCTTGTTCTTGCCAGCTTTAACCCAGGGCATCCGGAGTCACCTAAGCTTCCTACTACCGCCAGGAGGGGCCGAAGTCCCTACTCAGGTACAGCAGGTTTGTGTCCACCACAGACGCCCACCATAAAGGCCTGGGGACTGGCCGCGACTACAGGAGGTGTCTACCGGGCAGGCCGCCCGGCAAACTACGGGCTTTGTTCAGTCACGAGCCATGCCCTCCTTGTCAGAGAAGCCAATTAGATCCCCGCTGGGGATCATCTGATCTCTCGTCCCACTCCAGGAGGGGCTCAGAAAGGGCGGGACCGGTGGGCCAGCTCCCGGGAACTGGGCGGCCAGCCGCGCATCGGGAGGCCGGGCTCGGCAGCCAAGGCCCTCCCCGCTCGGCCTCGCCAGGCCCCGCCCCGCATGCCCAAACCCCGCCCCCCGGGGCTCCCCGGGCGCGCGCCGCCCCGCCATGTCCGCGCGCCACGCCCCCCTGCTCGCCGGCCGCGTGCGGAGCCGCGCGCCCCGGAGGTTCCCGGACCGTGGCGGCGGGCGGCGGTGGCGGAGCAGCCCTGCGCGGGCCATGTCTTCTCCGGCCGTGGCGAGGGCGTCCCCGGGCGGGAATCGGGAGGCGGCCGGAGGACCGCGGAGCCGGAACGGGCCGTGGGAAGTGGGCGGCGGCGGCGGCGAGCGGCTGGAGCGCGCGGGCGCGGAGCCGGGACGCTGGGAGCTGCTGCTCCGCCGGGGCGAGCTGCTGGCGCTGGGCGGCCACCTGAAGGGAGCGCTGGAGGCGTTCGCGGCCGCGCTCCGTCGCGGGGCCCCGGCCAGGCCCGAGCGCCTCGGGTCGCTAGTGGACTGCTTGGTGTTCAGCTACCGGCTCCGCCACGGGCTGCGCTGGAGCGCGACTCCCGCGGCGGGCGCGGCCGGGCTGCTCAGCTGCCTGGGCTGCCGGGGCTTCCTGAGCGAGCCGGTGACCGTGCCGTGCGGCCACAGCTACTGCCGCCGTTGCCTGCGAAGGGAACTGCGCGCCCGCTGCCGCCTGTGCCGGGACCGCCTGCCGCCCGCCGCCGCCGCCGAGGGGACCCCGCGGCCGCCGCCCCTGGCCGCCGCCATCGCCGACTTCCGAACCAGCGTCGTGCTCAACCACCTGGCGGAGAAGTGGTTCCCGGGCCAGCGCGAGCGCGCGCGGGCGGCTGGCCGCCTTGGGGAGCTGCTCCATCAAGGGCGCTACCGAGAGGCCCTGGCCGCCGCCTGCGACGCCCTGCGAGCAGGTGACGCGGGGCTGCGGTGCGGGCCGGGCGAGCGGGGATCGCGGGTGTGGGAGGGGGCGGCGCCCCGGGGTGCTTCGGTCACGGTGGGGATCGCCTGGGAGCCGCGAGTGACGCGGCGCGGGGAGGGGCGCGGACGCGAGTTTCCTTCGTGCTCGCGCGCAGAGCGGGGACTCGGGCCGCGGAGCCTGGGCGCGGGGTGGACGGGTGGGTGGGGGCCGCTGGCTTCCCGCTGCGCGGTGTCCGGGAACCCCAGCCGGGGTGGGGCAAGCATCTCCCGGACGAGGCGGGGCTCGGGGGTACCGGGTTTACCTTGGTCTTACACTAAAGTCACTGGGGCAATTGGAAGCCGCGGGAGGGCAGAATTGCATAAGCTGGGTGGGGGGGCGTTGTGTAACGGGTGACGTTCGGTGGGCGTGGCGGGAGCTCGGCGCGGGCACCGGCACCCAGAGGCCCAGCGGAGGCCGGGCCCGGAGTTGGTGGCCGGCTGCCTCCGAGGTGGTCAATCGACTCTTACCTGAAAGCGCCTGCACGATCGCTTGCTCCTGGAACCGCCACCTGCCTATCTCAGATCCAGCTTCCATAGACCTCTGGGTGTGCTCCCACGTACCCCTGGTGTTGGTGGAGAGGTAGCCTCCCATCAAGAGTTTGCCTTACTCACAGTAGACCTGTGAAGGGAAGCTTTGTCCGTCTTTTGTTTATATTTTCGTCTCCAAGAGGCAGTAGCTTTGTCCTGTCTCCTGGTTAACGTTTTTCTTAAGATGGCTTTAGGCTGCGAAAAAGGGTCATGCAAACTTAGTAAAACCAAGAGTTCCTCTTTAGATATTTGAATTCGGTTATTCTCTACCGGACCGGGGTGGGGGAGGGGGGCGGTTGCAGAGACTTACCTCCTGGGTATTTGACATCAGGGGTCCTTATCTAGAAAAGCACCCAGAGATAAACATCCAGAGACACCTTTGGGTTGGCACCCCTTGTGGGGTTCGTGTCAGTACAGACATTTCAAGGATGCTGTTAAACAGTTCCTAGACTCACAGCCTCCTACATGAAAGACCCATCAGGCCTAAATGTCAACAGTATCATCGTTGGTCACCTGCTGTTGGGCATGCTTTGTGTCTGTTGCCTGATAGGAGAAAATGCTTATGGGAATAGTCACCAGGAAATCAGTGACAGTGGAAATAGGAACTGATTTTAGGTTTTAGGTAAGTTATAAACTTTGTAACAGAAAGTGTCATCTTGTGAGTCTTTTAGTCCTATCGAGCAGGTGATAGTAGCTTCAGTCACCCCTAGAGTTCAGAACGCAAACAGGGCATGGTTTCATTTTCTTCCCGTATCTTCATGAGGAGCAGGTGCTAATAAACTAGAATTGTAAACCCAGAACAAAAGAAAGCTTTGGAAGCTACAGTTCTGGTGGGGATGACTCTAGCCAGCTGGGTGAATAAAGTCGAGTGGGGAAGCTGGCTTCACCTGTCTCAGTCATCCAGTAACAGGCTGTGGTCTGACCTTAATGAGGAAGCAGAACTTGGACAGGTGACTTGTCCACAGTCACCCTGGTGGTGGGTCTGTGCAGCCTATACAGGCCACCACCCATCTCTATAGTTCCTCTATAGAAATTTTAATGTATATTTCCAGTGAAGGGTTTTTGTTATCTGTATATAATTGGGAATGAAACTTGAAGCAATATTTGCCTCTAGCATCTGATACAGTTATTTGATCTGATTTAAGTTAATTCAGGTCCTATTATGGGAGACTAGTAAGTACATTTCCTAAGGAGGAACTAACTTAACCTCCTGTGCCCGGTATTGATTCTAGGGCTTAGACCAGGATGTTATCTTTAATAGAAAAAGCTGTGAATGCCGAACTCTTGTTCCCAGATTTCACAGACTGCATGTAAGATTTGCTTACAAGCTATGTAACCACACTTTTGCAGGACTAGAACTCCGGTCTCTTGCCTTTTGCTTTCTTGGCTTACTGGCTTATTAATTTTTTTCTTATTTGTAGGCTTGTCAAAAATCAATAATTCTACCCCTGCATATGTATCTCAGTGATACTAAGGAGAATAGTAATTTTTACCTTTTGAATTCCTTGTGTGAGATAAAGGGAAAACAGCTAGACAAACTATATTTTAGTTGGTAGATGGCAACTTTGTAGGTTTCCTAATTTATGGGCATTAATAAGAGTAGGTGTATAGCTCAGGGTAGATGTTTGCCTGGCATGTGTAATTGTGCTGCTGTGCATTCCTGGCCTTTAAAACAAACAGCCCACCACAGTTTGCTAGCTACTAGCCTCGTAAATCTGCCCATGCAGTTTGTCAGAGTTAACTTTTTTGGACTTGGTGAGTTAGCTATGTAAACATTTGGAATGCATTTATAATTGTCCAACTATAGTTATTAATGGTACTATCAACATTGATAATAAAAACCTTTGCTGTAATTTTTCATGTTTCTTAAAATGACACAAATACTATTAGAAAAAAAATCCAGTCTGCAGTTGGCCCACACACTACCAAACTTCTCCCCGTCGACAGAAAAAGAAAGCTTGGAAACCCTTGCCAAAATCAGAAGTCCCATTGAGATTACATAAGGTTCTGTTGCATTGAAATATATTTAGATAACATTTAATCCATTGATCTTTTGGTATTAACTCTCAGATGTTTCATAACTTTCTTCTTAGTATTCAGGGAGCTTATGTAAAAGTCTTTTCTGCACTGAATCTTTATACTCAAGTCTTTTGAACTGATCCCACTGTGGAGCGCTGCAGCCTTTTTGTACTGGAGTTTTGCACTGGCCTTCCCACTTTCCTGTGTTCCCCACTCTCCAAATGAAAGTAACAGAGCAGTGTAATTGACGATCTGAACTGGCTTTTTAAAAAGCCGTGTGTGCGCGCGCGTGCTTTTATTTAGCTTGTTTAAGGAAAGGGGCCTTTTTGAGCTTTTTGATGTTTTCATCCATTTACCTTATTGCATGTGCACACATGGATGCCGTGGTGTGCATGTGGAAGCCAGAGGACAACTTGTGGGAATCGCTTCTCTTCCTCCATGCTGAACCTGGGAATGGCTTGGCAGCAAAGCCTTTACCAGAAGAGTTGTCTCCCCTGCCCAGACCTTTGTCTTTAGTATTAATTATATAGTTCTTGACTGTCGGCAGCTTTATATGTATGAGTGGATCCTACAGAGAACCTTCAGAAGGAAGTTGAGGCCTCTAAAGCTAAAGAAGTTTTATGGCCAGCAACCCCGTACAGCCTCCACATGCTGTGTGACTTGGGTATGTGGTCTGACCTCTCTGTGCTCTGGTTTCCTTGTCTAAAGCGTGAGCTGCTGTGAGAATTAACTGAGTGGAAACATGTGAGCTGCTTCAAAAAGTGCCTCATACAGTAAATTCCCAGAAAACCATAGATAGTTTGACAACGTGAATGTTTTGTTATGGCTGAAACTGAAACCTAAGCCCTGTGGTTTCAGGCTGAGTCCCAGTGTCTGTATACATTATTACCAAGGAAAGGTTAAATCCTGATTGTAGATTTCATGTGTCAGTTAGTAGCAACTGCGCTATCAGTTTGGGGGGAAAAAGATATTACACAGTTTCAGTTATAAAAAGATTGGTCAAATCAAATACATTCTGACTATGTTTAAAGAGAATGTAAAGGGGTTTTGCAATCTTCCACAATTCAGCCAGTTTAAAATGATTGCGTTTTAATTTACTCTAAATGTATTTATATCCTCATCCCACAAAGAAGTTAACACGGTCAGATATGTGCATCTTATAACTCACAGGCTATCTTCATTTCCATCATCTTAGCTGAAGCCCACAAAATCCATGCCAGTGGGAAGGCAAGCCTCTAGCTAACGGACTGGGGAACCAAAGCCCAAGTTTTAGATGACTTATAGTCAAGAAAGAACTGAACAGAAAGGAGGTGACTTGCCTCTGAAAATGGAGTAGATTAAAGCATTGGCATATAAGGAATATTAACTCTTCCTGTTGTTCATTCAACAACTGTGGATTGAGCGTCTTTGATGTGTCAGGAACATATGCTATATGTTTTAGGTTCTGCAAATAAGGTAAAGAATAAAATAAAGCTCTGCCATTATTGGTATTTTTCATTGTAGCAAAATATGTATTCAAAATATTTTAAAAATTGAATTGATTAATTATTGAATTCTAATGAACTGATACTCCAGTAATTTAGTTAATGGAGGTTTGGAAGGTCTTTATAGTGTGGTGTCACAAAAAGCCTGATTATAATAGCAATCTTTTTGTTGTAGAAGATGGAAAAACCTGGTCCTATAAATACCTTTGGAGTGTCCTGTTTTAAATAGTACTTTCCATATTTTGCCTGTCTTTTATTCATGAAATAATGCAAAGTATACCAAAACGTTGTTACCTTAGATTAATAGTTATTTGTACAGTAACTTTTTGTTTATTCAAAATTGTTTCTATTTTATTTAAAATAGCATTTTTTTAGAGTTTGGTTATTTTTAAAATTGTCTCTGTGTGTGTGTGTGCGTGCACACACACACGCAAATATATGTATCTATTCTATGCATCAGTGTGTACCAGTGCCTTCAGAAGCAACATCGGTGTTCTAGAACTGGAGCTACAGGCAATTATGAGCTGCCCAGTATGGGTGCTGGGACTCGAACCTGGATCCTCTGCAGAAGCAGCAAGTGCTCTTCTTAACTGCTCAGCTGTCTCTCCATCCTCCTCAAGTAGCAGATAACATTGTATAACTATATCCCATTACTTTTATTGTGAAGTATTTTTCAGAATTGGAATTGAGTTGTTACAGAAGATTAATTCCCTCAGAGCACTCAAATATGCGAGGCAGTGGCTTTCTTTAGCTCATCTTTTCCCAACTCATGCAGGACAGCTGTAGGTCCAGTCTACATGACTGATCCCCCAGAGATGTTTCTCATCTAGTCCAGGATTTACGTGGGTAAATGACAAGGTGGAACATCCTTTTCTAAAACACATGGAGAGTTCATCCACTGCTTTCATGACATTCTGAAATTGTTGCAGTGTCGTTACTGCTTTAGTACTAATGTGCCAGACCCATCTAGGTTTTTTTTTTTTCTTCATGTTATTTTATTCCAATTTTGAGAAATTTTAAGATTTAAGTTTGGGGGTTTTGTTTTGTTTGAGACAGGCTTTCTCTGTCTAACAGCCCTAGCTGTCATGGAACTGGCATTGTATACTCATCTGCCCTTGAACTTCCAGAGATCCTCCTGCCTCTGCCTCCTGAGTGCTGCCCCCACGATGCTCTCCAGTATAACTATTTTATAGGGAAGCATTTTCTAGGTGGGGAAATGCAGTGTCCAAGAGTTAAGCTGCCTGAAGGCAATCTGAACCCACATCTTGGGATCCACACATCAGTTGGGATCTTTCTTCTTACCTGTTACCTATGACTATTCAAAAAGTGATAGAAAAGTTTATACTTTTTGTTAATCATTGGTTATTTTGATAGTTTGATATATACATAAGAAAGAAATATTAAGGCCATCAATGAGGACATGTGCATACATAGAATGTAGAAATTTAGTGGTGGGAGTCCTGTGTCACATAAGGGTGTGTCTTTAGCCTGTTTCATTGTATTTTGTGTACATACCTAAGTAGAATAGCCTACACAGCTCGGTGGTATTTAAATTCTATAGGATTGCCATCAGAATGCAGATCTCTTTTTTATTGAAATGTTAAATTTAACGTGGCATAAGATGTCTAGGGTAGGGCATTATCTTCCCATTATATGGCTTCATGAATCTTTACCTCAAAATAAATATGATTGGTAAAACTGATTCAGAGTTTTATCTGACTATGTATTAACAGTTTGTTCTTCTTGAAAAATAATTTCAATACTAGTTTAATCCACAGGTGAAAATGTATAGCTAAGGACTATCCAGTGGGCCCAGCTGTGAGTTATCCACAGGTGAAAATGTATAGCTAGGGACTATCCGGTGGGTCCAGCTGTGAGTTATTGAAAAACTTCTGAAATCTTAGGACAAAGTAGCATGTTTAGATTTTGAACTGTGTGTTTAACTAGAGTTTTAAAAATCATTGAAACCTTTTATAGAATATATACTTTGGAGGTAAATAGTATGTAACCAGTAACTTTTCTCAAAATGCTAATAAAATGAATCACTGCTAAGCATATTTTCTGATTACTAGAATGTGCATAACCATTCCAACTTGAATATTTTCTCTCAAGCACTCTGAAATGATACATTCGCAAGAGATTTCTTTCCGTATGATAGATAATATATTTAAAATACTTATTCCATAATACAACTAGTCTGTACAATTCACCCATCCCAAGCCATCTGAAATTGTTAAGAGTTGTGGCACTTTCAATTATGTAAGTCCTTTTCTCTTCATAAAACCCGCAGATGGGGGTGGGAAAATGAATTGATATGTACGGTGCTTACTGCACAAGGGTGGAGGCCTGAGTTCTGTGCCCGGCACCCATGGAGAAAGCTGAGCAGATTAGTTTATACCTGTAGTCCCAAGGCTGGGGAGGAAGAAGGAGACTTCTTAGTTCTTGCTGACTAGCCAATCTAGCTGATTTGGTGAGCTCCAGGTTCAGTGAGAGATTGTTAAAACTCAGACACGTGGGTGGGTGGGTGGGTGGATGGATGGGTAGATGGATGAATGGGTGGGTGGATGGTTGGTGGGTGGGTGGGTGGGTGGTGGGTGGGTGGATGGTTGGATGGATGGATGGGTGGGTGGATAGTTGGTGGGTGGGTGAATGGTTGGGTGTATGGATGAGTGGATGGTTGGATGGTTGGGTGGATAGATAGATGGTTGGTGGGTGGTTGGCTGGATGGACAAATGATGGGTGGATGGATGGATGGACAGATTTCAGTATTGAGTTTATCAGTGTAATCAAACTGGAACCACAGTTCTCATTTCTGTATGAAACTAGATGTGGGTTTTAAAATTTGTATAAAGAAATGTGGTAATTTTTAAAGCTATTCTTTATAGATTTTCAAAAATAACTCAGACCAATTTAGTCTTAGGGCCTGAAATAGCCATTTACAATATTGCTGGGTTTTGACACACACCCTGAGGTGGCAGGCACTCTGTCTCTACTAGTTTCTATATGGTTTGCATCATCATGACTCCTATCTTCATTCAAGAAACCATCTCTGCCTCCGTACAGACTCATGCTTATTATAATACACGATCGGGTCACAGCTGACTTGTCTATCTCCTAGGAAGGGTGAGAATTCTCCCTGGCAGTGCTGAGACAATGGTATACCTGGCCGTACTGTGACGGTGGTGTATCCGACAGCGCTGTGACGGTGGTGTATCTGACAGTGCTGTGACAGTGGTGTATCTGACAGTGCTGTGGTGGTGTATCTGACAGTGCTGTGGTGGTGTATCTGACAGTGCTGTGGTGGTGTATCTGACAGTGCTGTGGTGGTGTATCTGACAGTGCTGTGACGGTGGTGTATCTGACAGTGCTGTGACGGTGGTGTATCTGACAGTGCTGTGGTGGTGTATCTGACAGTGCTGTGACGGTGGTGTATCTGACAGTGCTTTGACGGTGGTGTATCTGACAGTGCTGTGATGGAGGTGTATCTGACAGTGCTGTGATGGAGGTATGTTTGGCACCATGGGGAATTTGAAGACTGATTAAACTGAAAACCATGTGACTGAGCTGATGGAGAGAATCCTGGCTGGTGCACGTGTAGATTCCCAAATTCCTACCATGTGACTGCTTAGAACCCTTCATCCATTTTCTGGAGGAGAGAATAGCTGAGTTATGGGTGATGATGGAGACATGTGATCCTTAGTCCATCAGTGCTGCTGGAACAGCTGGAAGAGGAGCTTGTCTGTCACTGGTTTCCTGGTTGCCCAGAGTACCACCTGCCCCCACTGCCGCCTCCACCCCAGCTTGCTCTTCTTTCTTGGGATGAGGCTTGCAGCCAGTGCACCTCAGTTTTGTTTTTTGATGGTTATTTAGAGGTGATGGGGAGTGAAGTGATTGTGTGTGTGGGGGGGGAGGTAGTTTCTTTTTGTATCATGTAGGCTAACCTTGAACTCATTTAGTACAGGCTGACCTCAAGTTCCCCATTCTGCCTCAAGTTCCCCACATGCTGAAGTAAATAACATGCACTACCCTCCTAGCTTAATTCATAATTTTCTTTTTTTTTCAATTTCTCAGTCTGCATTTTAGAACTTTTGCACTGCGACAAAAAAAATCTTTAAGACAGGTTAAAGAAACAACTATAAGATTCCTGCTAATGTTGTAGGTCCCTGAAGACAGACATAACTATGAGGAACTATGGCTAGAGAACTCCTTCAGCCCATGTCGTGTGTGGGCAGCTCGCCTAGTTTCTTTAGCTGTGCAGCAGAGTTTAGCTGTCTGATGATGACAGTACAGTGCAAGAGGAAATGAGAACTCGACCGAGGAGTTCAGATGGGTCAGGTCTTAGTGTTTCCCATAGGTCACAAAGCACTGTCAGAGCTGGATCTCAGGACACAGAGCAGAAGTGATGGAGAGGGCACTTATCTCCAAATGGAGTCACCTTCAAATGCTGTGCACATATAGTGAAGGGCCGCAAGCAGTGTAGCACGCCACATCTTCCATGCATCAGTCCTGTGCTAATTTCCCATTACTAGCAGCATAGAGGCAAATGGCAAGAATGCTGGGTTGAGAATCTTGAGTTTTCATTCCCAGCCTGGGCAAGCAGCATGTATTACAACTAGGGTCTCGTGCGTGCTGGGCAAGGCCTACAGCACCAAGCTTTGTCCCCAGCCCTTTTCACTTTTTATTTTGACAGGCCTCACTAAGTTACCTAGGCAGGCCTTGAATTCGAGATCTTCTTGGTTCTCTTTCCCTAGTAGCCGATATTACAGACCTGAGCCCCCAGGTGCAGTCTCTGCATCTCAGTGGTGGCGCGGTGGAGTGCAAGCATGAAGACTCAGGTAGAGCTGGATGCAGTGCCGTGTGTCTGTAATCCTAGCGTTTCTGTAGTGGGGTGAGAGGCAAAAACAAAAACCTTAAGAAGCCTGGCATCTACAACAAGGAACAAGAGAAACCCTCTCTTCAGGAAGAAACTGAGAACTTGATGTTTGAGCTTGTCCTCTGACCTTCGCATGGGTGCTGTGACGTGTATACACCTATTCTAATGCACACAGTTTTCTATTTAAGTTTTAAAAGCTCAGTCATAGGTAATGAAGTAAAGGATATTTGCCATTTGACAGCAAGTAGGGGCCCAGATGACAGCAAGTAGGGGCCAATCCTAATGGTATTCTGTAGAGTCTCCAGTGGGAAGCATCCTGGGAGAGGTTGGAGCTGAGTCAGAAGAGGGCTCCGTAAGGGATAGAATGATGAGAAAGGAAGATTGAGCAAAGGGAGGAGTCAGGACAGAGAATGTCATCCACATAGCAGTCCTCTCTAGTTGGAAATTGAAATGGGGTAGGGGGTGATCATAAGGAGAAAGGCTGCAAGAGGCAGGGCCCTCAGCAACACCTCTGTCTTGGGGATGGTGAAGACGGGGTGAAGCTAGTGGCAGGAGACAGCTGGCTTTTTTAATAGCACTGAAGAGTCTAGAAGCCTAACTCAGGTCTCCGGGCAGAATTGGAAAAGAGAAGAGAGACTTGGCAACGCTGAGGATAGCTTTGATTTGGGAAGTCGGCAGTATCACTAATAGAAAAGTGAGAGTACTTTTTGATGGCAAGCAAGCTGGTTTGAGGATAGCTATAGCAGGTGGACGGAAATACGATTATGGAGTTAGGCTGAAAATTCAAGACTGGGGGGACAGACCCTAGAGGTAGATAATGGCAAAGACCTAGATCCGTGCCTGGCCCTGGTGGCAGGAAACGGCTAGATTATGTCAGAGTTCAGGACCACCACGCCATTTTCTTTCTTTCTTTCTTTCTTTCTTTCTTTCTTTCTTTCTTTCTTTCTTTCTTTCTTTATTTATTTATTTATTTATTGCCAGGTCTCACTATGTAACCCTAGAATTTATCAGGTAGACCAGGCTAGCCTCAAATTCCGGGTCTTCCAGACTCCCAAATGTTGAGGCGATAGGTGTGAGACACCATGCCAGGCTGTAAGAGCCACAGTAGTTGTCCTCAGTATGGTTAGCCCAAACCATGCCATCCCAGTGCCTCACTGTTTAACAGAATGTATACATAGCATGCCAGGCATGTGCTTGGTGCCGTGGGCCCTGCAGTAGTGGACTAAGGTGCCGCCATGATGTCACAGGTGATAAGCCCATTGTTTACTCCGGTGTGTTCAAGTGCAGAGCAGGTGGTTCATCATGGTTAACTTTCAGACTTGGGTTCATGGCACAGCCAGTGCAGATTGCTATTTCCGGTTTACTTTCTTGAAAGTTTATCTGGAGAGTGAACATTCTGTGTGTTTGACTATCCAAAGGGCCTGAAGTGGTGTGCTTGGCTCCCTTGTAGAATTGAATATGAGAAGTGAGAGAGTGGGGTGGGCCCGCTCTCTTCAGAAGTTATGGAAGTGTAAACTCACTTGCCACGCTGCTCTTTTCTGATGGAGTCATTCAGAGTAATTATTCCATTAACATTTGACCTACAAGGAGCTAGGCAGTGTTTTAATTTCTGCGTTCCTCTCTTAGAGTATAACTCCTCTCTTATTCCAAGTATACCCACTTCTTAGGGCTGGGTTTAGGGGCTTAAGCAACTGAGTATTTGTAGAGAAGATGTGGCCCCCTTTCCACTTCTGTTAGAGTGAGGACAGCTTCTGCTCTTGTTTTAGAATGGCATTTGTTTATGCATGGTGACTAGGAGGCCGTGGCACTGTGTGGCTTCATGGTGGTGGCAAACTAGGGCTGACTGCACTATACATGACACCAACCAGAACCATGTCTGGCTGGAAACAGGCTAACTTATACCCCTCTATCCCCACCCCCATGTTCCAGTAGTATCTAACATCTGGACCCCATGTGCAAAACCTTCACCAACTTCCCCAAACTGCCAGCAGCTGGAGACCAAGTGCTCACAGGAGCAGGAGGAAGCTGCTTCACATTCCAGTCCTAGCAGGTGGATGGGAAGATCTGAGTGTGTACCATGTGCGAAGCATGTGATAACTTGCTGTAAATGTGGAAGTAGAAGAAGCCCACCACGGGGTCCAAAGACAGAGTAGGCTGTGCTTCCGCTGTGAACTCCTCTAGATGGGTCTCTGCCCGCTGAGACAGCTGGAAGCCCCTGAATTGTGATGAAAATCCCACTTCCTGGATGCTGAGACTTTGCTCATCGCTCTCAGGAGGTGATGGCCCCGCAGTTACCCAGACAGTGCTGTTGGTGCGCTTCCTCCTTCCTCTTTAGGTTGGAAGGTGCCCAGAGAAAGGTGGAGTGTAACCGATGGAGCTTGAGCGCTCACAGATTCAAACTGTATGCTAGGACCTCTCTAGTTCTTGGTTGATTTTAATCACTAGGCTTTTTAAATTTCTGCACAGTTTTGTTCAGAGATCTGTTTTAAGTTATTGATCTAAGAAGAAACATGAAATTTTTGTCATATCTTTTTCAAAGTACTTTTCATCAGGTCTTTCAGAATTGCATGCCCTGAGTTTGGGTCATAGTCACCCTTTCTCCCAACTCCTCCCAGATCCACTTCTCCTCCCTCTTTTGTGTCCTCTTTTTTCTTCCACCCACCAAATGCCATTGTAGGACTCGTGGAGTCATGGATGTGTGACCTTACACTGGAACGTGGTTGACCTGCCCATTGGCAGCTTCTTAAAGAAGTGGGTTCTTGTCTGCCAGCAGCCAGCAGTTGCCAAGCTCATCCTCCGCTGGGAGGGGCTTCATGGCCACCTCCTCTCTCCGTGCTGGCTTTGCTCTGGCTTGAGAATATATGGGGCTTGTGCATGCTGTCACCACCATTGTGAGCTCATATGCGCAGCTACCATGTCTTTTCGTTTAGGAAGTATTTCTCATGAAATATTAATTCAAAGTTTTTCACTGATGTCGAATTGAGGGAACGATATCATTCCAGTTCTCAAGCCTGCTGCAGAACTTAAAAGTGCCTAATTAGTTGTTAAAAGTGGGGGCTATCTGCATTGACTTAAAAACTAGAGTAAACCAGGAGTGAGCTATCAGGTTTTATTAAATGTATTTTTGAAGGAATTAAGAGACACTGTGTCCTTTTTGCAACAAATGATTTATTAACATAAGGTTTTAAAGGCTCAAAATGAATAGTTTTAAAAGAAGACTCAGCTGAACCTCATCAATAATATATTAAATTTTTGCTTAGATTTCAGCTGACAGTTTGTCGACCTGTAGTACTTAATTACAGTATTAGAAGAGGACAGCTAAGTGGCTGATTCCTAAGGCCATTAGATAAGAGTTTGGTTTCTGAGGCATACACATAGAGGACAGTGAAGATAACAGGGGGTGACTTCCAGGAGCTCTTGAAACTAGATGTGTGTATTTAGGTATGAGTCCTGCTGTGGCTGGGAATGAAAGATTTGACCACAACATAATTCTTTCAGTTTATTCCCTTTAGAATCAGGACACTTACACCCTCACAAGACAAACCTTGGTCACTTCCCCATGCCTGTGGAACTTTCGTCTGAAGTGGTTTTTTTGTTTGTTTGTTTGTTTTAATAAACAGTAATTTACAAATTAAAGTTTCGGAGGTGAGGAATATAATTCTGTTTTAATTGATAAAGTCTCAAAAAAGGCAAGTTTTCTAAGTGGGTAAAACATGACTTGAAAATCTTTAGAGGGTACTTTTTTTGGGAAAAAGTAGGCTTCTTTCTTTTCTTTTTGGTTTTTCGAGACAAGGTTTCCTTGTGTAAAAGCCCTGACTATCTTGGATTCACTTTGTAGAACAGGCTGGCCTTGAACTCACAGATATCGGCCTGCCTCTGCCTCCCAAGTGCTGGGATTAAAGACGTGCCAGCTAAGAGTAGTCTTCTTATAAGTAATTTTTGTTCACAAAAACATTTTCAGTATTCCTAATTATAATTCTCACCACTAAAATAATCTTATGATAAGATTTCTGTTCAACTTTTGACATAAGAAGTGTGTTGCAAGAATGCTATACTTGGTTTATAAACTTTAATTTGGTAGTTATTGGCTTCAGAATCACAAATCATTTCTTTTTTTCTTTTTATTGATTTTTATTGAGCTCCACATATTTCTCTGCTCCCCTCCCTGCCTCTCCCTTCCCCTTCAACCCTCTCCCAAGGTCCCCATGCTCCCAATTTACTCAGGAGATCTTGTCTTTTTATACTTCCCATGTAGATTAGATCTATGTATGCCTTTCTTAGGGTCCTCATTGTTGTCTAGGTTCTCTGGGATTGTGATTTGTAGGCTGATTTTCTTTGCTTTATGTTTAAAAACCACTTATGAGTGAGTACATGTCATAATTGTCTTTCTGGATCTGGGTTACCTCACTCAAAATGATGTTTTCTAGCTCCATCCATTTGCCTGCAAAATTCAAGATATCGTTATTTTTTTCTGCTGTGTAGTACTCCATTGTGTAAATGTACCACATTTTCTTTATTCATTCTTTGGTCAGGGGGCATTTAGGTTGTTTCCAGGTTATGGCTATGATAAACAATGCTGCTATAAACATAGTTGATCACATGTCCTTGTGGCACGATTGAGCATCCTTTGGATATATACCCAAAAGTGCTATTGCTGGGCCTTGAGGAAGGTTGTTTCCTAATTTTCTGAGAAATCGCCACACTGACATCCAAAGGGGCTGTACCAGTTTTCATTCCCACCAGCAATGCAGGAATGTTCCCTTTCCCCCACAACCTCTCCAGCATAAGTTGTCATCAGTGTTTTTGATCTTGTCCATTCTTATGACAATATTTTGAGGATTAGCATAGTAATCTTTCTAAAATAACCAGATCCTTGTGAACTGTTTCTTTCAGAGCCTAGCGACCTGACTCTCAAGATCTACAGAGCAGAGTCCTATGCTGGCCTCCAGGAGTTCAAAGCGGCCATCGAGGATCTAAACGCGGTTCTCTTTCAGCTTCCCAACTGGCCCGAGGTAAAGTGACCATCCACATCTGCATGGCTTCAAAGTGGTAGCTCTGAGGAACTTCAGTTAGAGCAACAAGTCTTAGCGCATTGGTGGTTGGCCTCAGATGAAATACATAGTTTGGAGCTAAGTCAATGATGTGTTTGCCAAACAAGCTGAAAGGCCCAAGTTAAAGCCTCAGAACCCATATGTAAAAACCAGGTGTCTTGGCACAGGTTAATAATCCAAGTGCCAGGGAGGCAGAGACAGGCAGAGCCCTGGGGCTCACTGAAGGGTGCCAGAGGTTGACCTTTGGCCTCTGTGCATACCTGCCTACCCAAGACCACATATACACAAAAGAAAATCATTTTTGAAAAGAAAAATATAGCCTCCTAGAAATTTAGGTAAGATAAGTATTTTAAGCCAATTTTCTTATCAGAAAAAAGATTGTTAAAAAAAACCAAAAAATCCAAAACCTTTCTTTCTCAAGTAAATTACAAGCTATTCATGACACAGAAAAATATTATGCATATTTTTAAATAAAAATTTCAACTTGCTGTATTGTAAGATGGATTCAAGCTTGATTCCCCAAAAGAGTTTGTAATGGAAAGAGCATAGTCCTTGAAGCTGGGAGATGCTGTGAGGTGGTAGGGTTGCGGTGAATTTATACAAGTTGGCCGTGCCTGGGTAGGGTTGTGGTGGGGTGACTGGACAGTGAAGTTATACAAATTGGCCATGCCTGGGTAGGGTTGCAGTGAGGTGACTGGACAGTGAATTTATACAAGTTGGCCGTGCCTGGGTGGATTTTAGAAGGACCGAGGAAGGTATATAAGATGTGATCCATTTACCGATTCTCCTGATTTGCCTTTTTTGAGCTAGAAGTTGTCTTTTATATGCTTTTCTCCCTGCACTCAAGACTGTGTCTCTGAGGATAGTGCGGTAAGGATTCTCTCATACAATAATGAGGAAAATGGTATAGCTCTCCTCGTCATTGGCACAAGACAAATAGCGTTAAAACTTAAAAAGAACGATTCCTCTGGTATTTTCATTGAAACAGTGTAAGAAGAAGTATAGTTTTCATGCTGGAGAGATTGCTCAGTGGTTAAAAGCACTGGCTTCCAGAGGACCTGGATTCAATTCCCAACATCTATGCGGCAGCTCAGAATTTTCTGTAACTCCAGTTCTAGGGGATTGATGCCCTCTTCCAGTTTCCATAGGTACCAGGCATGCGTCTGCTACACACATACTATAAGCCGATTTCCATATACATAAAATAACCCAAAATTATTTTTTGAAAAGAAGTATGATTTTCTTCAGCAGATAGCTGAAGAACTGATGTGGACAGTATTTAGCTCCTTTAAAACGCTGTTTAGTTCTCATGATCCTGTGGCTCATAAGACTACTTCCTTCTGACCACATAAGATGTTTCTAAGCTGCCTGCTGTGGAAGAACCCACACACTGAATCTTTGCAGAATTCATATGGTTTCTGGGATTCACCTATTGTAATAGGACTTGAATTCATATAATGGAGAAAAGTAAGACAGGACAAGGATTCTAATGAGGCTGTGTCTATAAGAACTTTCTTAAGACAGACTAAAGAGAAAGATACATTCCATAGTTTCCAGCACCCATGGAAGGCAGTTCACACCACCTGTCAACTCTAGTTCCTGGGGATTCAGATGCCTTATTCTGGCCTCCTCAAGCACCTGTGTGTACACACACACACACACACACACACACACACACACACTCATGCACGCATAAATAAAAGATGAATAAATCTTTACATCAGTAATCTCTCAAGTGAAGATGTATCTCTGGTCTTGAGAGACACTAACTGCTATGAACATTGGTCCATTCATTTTGAGGTCTCAGTTTCCCCACGAGTTCTTCTTTGGAATAGCAGATAGGCTTTCCCATGCTTTATCCTTCTCAGTTGCAGAATCCACATGTCTGAGAACCCTTTGTTTCCCTGGGTGGTTTTGGCCAAGAGTTCTGTGCATAAAGTTTGGTGTGTGTGCTTTGTTGAAGGTCTACTTCAGGAAGGGGAAGGTCCTGCAGGATGCGGGGTTCCTGGGTGATGCTTTACAACTCTTCCTCCAGTGCTTAGCCCTTGATGAAGACTTTGCACCCGCAAAGCTACAAGTAGAAAAGGTAATGCAGTACGTTTGCTAATCGTCTGTCGTCTAAGCCAGGCTGACACCCTCTAGGGTCTTTATAAAACAGTGAGACAAGGGACGCAGGGAGGAATTTTATCTGAGGAGCAGTGGGACAAGCACGGTCTTATCTTCAGATACTGAGTTCTTGATGAAACCAACGAATTTCATTCACAGATATTTCAGTGTAGCTTAGCTTACTTAATGCAGATGCTTCCAAATTTAGGTTCAACATCCCAAATTTGAAAATCAAACACCTGAAGCTTTGGGGATGGAATGCCATGCCTTGTGTGAAAAAGTTCACACTTGACCTCATGTGACTGATTAATCACAGTTAAACACAAAACACAAGAGCACTGAAAACGTGATGCAGAATTACCACCAATGCGCACACGATACTGACGGACAGGTTTTGTATTTAGACTTGTGTCCCATCCCCAAGCTATCTCTGTAAATACTCCAAAATTGTTCAGTCAGAACCAAGCTGATAGTCCCTGTTGGGAGGTTTTTCATTCTCCCCCCACACCCAGGAATCGCAGGCCCTGCTGTGCCTTTCACTCAGGCCTTTTCCTCCCATGGGTGACGGTCGCGTTGCCCCTCAGCTTGTTCTGCCTTGTTTATCTCAGCACTCCGCATGCCTCTGTGCATAGACTGCCCTGTAACGGTTGATATAGCTGTTTTTTTAGTAGACAGTGAGGACTGGAAGGAGTGGAGAGTGAAAGACAAGAATTCCGTGATCAAATGACTTCAGAGGAAAGACCGGATCAAACCAAGTTAGATAGATGTCATCATGAAAAAAAAAGGCAAAAAAAATTTAGCTCTAGTCAAACTGACACAGCATATGAGAAGAGAGGGTCTTTGAAAAATTCTTTGAGAAAATCCCCTGATTTAGAGTCCTGGCCACGTGACCTCAGTGCTCACAAAGCATGCCACGTCACTTGTCCTTTGTGGTGTTAAGAGTGTGGCCTTTCATAAGGATCACCTGGGCTTGTGTCAAGTACAAGGTGCCCTGAGCCCCATCTCACAGAATCAGCACCCCTGGAACTGGGGAAATAAATTTAACAGGCCAGTTTGGAGAGCTTTGTGCACCCTGAACTAGAAACTGGGGAAACAGTTTAACAGGCCAGTTTAGAGAGCCTTGTGTACCCTGAACTAGGAGAATTTTGAGATTTTTTTTTCTCAATCCTGTCCAGCAGCGAGGTGCACTCATACCTTCTAGCTCAGCATCTTAACAAACCTTGTCCTCTGACCACATGTCTGTTGCCATTAGCTCTTGATGAGACTATAGACACTTAAGGTACTTGGAACTTTACACCTCCCATGCTGGTGGGCATCCTCCTCATTGACAATGATTGTCTATAAACCATGGAGTACTGTACATACAAAGTAGGTAATGTCCAGTTCAGTGAGAGTTTAGGAACGGACACAGCAGTGTGACAGCACCCTGTCCAGGCTTTTCCCAGCATCCCAGAACAGTCAGTCCCCCACCTCATGCTCCCAAGGAAACTGCCATTGGGATTTCTGTCCCCGCAGGAGAACGCTGCTTATTCTAGAATTTTCTGTGAGGCATGCAATGTATACTCTGGGTTTCCATTTGCTTACATACTCTATGTGGGAAGTTTTTGTTTTTGACCCACGTGTCCCATTACACGAACACACCGCAGTTTGTGGTTTTCAGTTGGTAGCGATCTTCATTTGCTTTGTTTCCGTGGTATACTCTTTTGGAGGTGGTGGTGGTCGCGGTGTTTGTTTTACTGTTGTTTCAAAGCATTTCATTGCAAATACCTGGGAGAGGAGTTGCTGAGTTCTAGGGTAGAGGTGTGTTTAGTGTTTTCTTTTTTTTTTAATTAGAGGAACTATAAATGTGTATGTGTATAGATTTTTTTTTTGATGTTTTAGTTTTTCAGTATTAAGGCTCACACTGAGAGTGTGAGAGTGTCACGTGAGAGCTCCTTACCAATGAGCTTCATCTCCAGGCCCTAGGTGGCTTTCTATTAAGTGGATATTGTTTGAGCATCTACAGAAGACTTGCTCTATTCACACTGTGTATATTTCCTTACACTGATTTGTGGATAACCAAATTCTGTGTGTTTGAGCAATGGTACACCCAAGAAACCTAACCCTGCTACACATAGAAATATGACAGTTTTTTAAAATGCCTTTTTCAGCCATGCATTTCCTCTATCTTAATAAACCTGTTTATGCGAGTGACTGATATTTATTGCTCACTGGAACACCCTGAAGTTTCATTCGTGCAGCCAGCTCCATTTGAACTCCTAGCTGTCACTGGGCAGCTCTTTGCTCCCAAGCAAGTGCCCAACAGTGCAGGCTGCCATATGGGTAGTTGGTCAGTGACAGGCTAAGTTCAGTGTAAACACAGGGATCGTTAGCGTTTTGTGCTTGAGTCCAGGTTCCTTGGTTCACACAACAACACAGTAGTCCAGCTCCAACCTGTAAACACACTAGTGTGGACACCTTGGTCTGTCTGACGGCATCGGGCTCACTGATAGACTAGTTTCTGCTTCTCATAAAATCCCTTCCCTTTATCATCCTTATGTAAAAAGCCAGGCTTTCCCTTGAGTGCCTTCTGGGCCACTTTATGCCTTCCTTTCTTGCAAAGGTTTGACTCCCCCTCAATTTTTTCTTGAAGTGCTATGATCCCTGCTGAGACATACCTTGGTTTGAAAAACTTTAAAATATGTTTATTTTTCCCCCTGATGACTAAAAATAATGCCAGCTACTGCAAACACCTCCCAGAATTTAAATAGATAATTATGTTGTCATTCTTCACAAGATAGTGTGTATCTTCTGTTATACTTTTATTTCTTACAGATTTTGTGTGACTTATTGTCGCCTGACAACTTAAAGGAAGGCCTGAAGGAGTCTTCCTGGAGTTCCCTACCGTGTATTAAAAACAAACCCTTTGGTTTTCCTCCAGTAGTGGAAGAGCCTCACTCTCCTGGTGAGCTCAGCCTGAAGCAGGTAAGGGGTGGAAAAGATGACCATTTGCTCTGTACCCCCAGCCTCCTTACAGCTAAGACCCCACTTTCTCATGGTCAAGCATTAAGGCCTGCTTAAGTGTGTGTTGCCTATCTAGTTACAGTTACAGGATCTTGTCTGCAGTTGTTGACTTATACTAAAGCTTGGTATGTAAAATATTTTCTCTTTGACGACCATTTTAGGTCACTTAACTGTCAGAGAATAGACAGTGTTTTAGAACACACAGGTGGTTATAAATGTTTTATTCTCGTCTCGGAGCATCTGTCTCTGTTAGCACCACTGCCTTACGCCTCCCTGTGACATCAGCAGCTTAGGCCTTAGATGTCTAAGGCCATGTAAACACTGACAGAAGTCATTTCCCTGCCCAGTATTAGAACTAAAAACTTTTGTTAAATTAGTTAAGATCTCACTTCCATGTTTCTTCTGGGCAAGAAGAATAAAGGGCGAAGAAGAGAGTTACCTTTGTATATTGTGTTCTGTAGACAGAAGAACGGCCAGAGGATGCCCCAGAGCCTGTCAAAGGGAGTTTAAATCGTGCTCGGTCAGCACAAGCCATCAATACCGCAGCAGTGCCTGCCAGAGAAGATGGTTTAAAGCGTGTGTCCTCAGAACCTTTACTGTCTGCTCAGGGAAGAGGTGTTCTGCTGAAAAGGAAGTTGTCTCTCTTAGAACAGGATATGCTTATTAATGAAGATGGGAGGAACAAGCTTAAGAAGCAAGGTGGTAAGGCTTCCTTTCTGCTCTCCTCCCCATAAAGGACTGATTCAGAATGGCCTTTGAACCTTTTCCCTAAATAGTGAAACCCTGTCTGTTTCTTTGAATAGAATCTCCCAGTGAAGACTGTGTATTTTCGTTAGCTTATGGTGACATCCCAGAAGAATTAATAGATGTCTCAGATTTTGAATGTTCTCTCTGTATGAGGTAAGTGTATCACATTTTTTAAGATGATTGTATTGATAGAAATGTTGTATAGATAAAGGGATAAAGGTAATGTTGGGTAAGGTAAAGTCGTGATATTGGTTAAAGATTAAAAGGTAGAATTTTAGTCCTAGGTTTAGCTTTTTACACCTTTGAGGAAAAAGATCTCTGAATCTCAGATTTCTAAGTTTGGACAGTGAGGCAGTGTTTGCACAGCCTGTACCTCAGTGTAGGGTGAAACTGGTTGGTCAACTAGAAAAAGAATGTGGGAAATTATAATGTACTGAGATTTGAGTAAGAATACAAAATATGTATTTTATGTATTGTCCTTATCATAGTTAACTATCAAGTCCTCTTAAAATAGCATGGAATAAGATTTTCATTATGTAAATATTTATGATTCTGACCATTAGAATCATTTGAAAGGATTTTTCTCATTTTCGTGAATTATGGTAGACTCGAGGGTTCACAACCCATCCAAGGCCTGGGACTGGCCATACTAAGCTGAGCTAAGACTCTGTGAGCTCCTCTGCAGGTCTTTTCATTCTGAAGCTCAGTTTCCTTATCCAAGGATTACACCAGATGATTTCTTTTTTTTTTCTCAAGAAATTACTTTATTCTTCCATCCTTAGTGTTGTTTTGTTGCATACAGTTATACCATGGACATAGATGTACTGATATGTCTTTGAGGCCATTAGTTAATTACTTTTGTTATATATCCAGGAGAGGAATTTACACCTGCTCCCCTCAGATGGTTTCTAACGTCTGTACAAATCTGGCAATGCACTGGGAAAGCCAGAGGGTTATCTTTTAGGAAATCATTATAGAGTAAATACAGTTTTTCTGTAGTGAGAGTCATATCTGATATTACACTCTGGTCCTTCCTCAGTCATATGTATTATGTTTTCCTTTTGTAAAGCAGGGTCTCACTGTGTAGCTTGTGCTGGCTTTGAACTCATGATTGCCCTACCTCATCTTCTAGAGTGCTAGGATTAAAATATTGGGATTAGGGCTGGAGAGATGGCTCAGAGGTTAAGTAAGAGCACTGGCTGCTCTTCCCAAGGTCCTGAGTTCAATTTCCAGAACCCACATGGTGACTCACAACCATCTGTAATGAGATCTGGAACCCTTTTCAGGCATGTAGGCATATAGGCCTGAGGGAGAACACTGTGTATACAATAAATAAATAAATCTTTTTTAAAAAAAGAAAAACGATTGGGCTTAAATACCTGCTCCTCCATGCCAAGCTAGGTCCTTTTTTCCCTAAATTAAATTTGAAGTTACTATGCAAAGTGAGTTCATCACGGTGTCTTCATGCTTATGTCTGTACAGTTTGCTTAGAATATCCTTTTTTAGTTTATTTTATGAAGCAAGACTTATATCAAACTATGAAGGGCCATTTTTAATGAGTCTGTATAAAAATCTGATGACCACCAATGAATGATATACTTTATTGACTTTGAACTGTCTTTGACATCTGCATTTACTTTGAGTTTGCTTTCAAGGCTCAGTTTGGATTGGCCACACTCAAGTGTTTGGTGGCCACTGGTGTCCACTAGCGGTTGCTGCAGTAGTCAGCGCATTTCTAGGCCCCTGGAGCTTGCTTCTGTTGATGACGATCTGTCAGAAGGTTAAGGAGAGCATAGTATACTTAGCATTGCCCTCTTCCTCATCCCCTGCCCCCTAGCTTGGCCTCCCTCCTCCTCTAAGTAGAAATTTGTGTTGCGGTCCAATATTAACAGATGCTTTTCCAATGTGAAGGTTCATGCTATGAAAGCTAACATGTACTTTGTTCGATTTCAGGTTGTTTTTTGAGCCAGTAACAACCCCTTGTGGACATTCATTCTGTAAGAATTGTCTTGAGCGCTGTTTAGACCACACGCCATATTGTCCCCTCTGCAAAGAGAGCTTAAAAGAGGTTAGTGTGCATTTGTATCTATTTATTGGCCTTAAGTTTGACAGCATGGTTTGGTTTCTGTTTGGCCACAGAGAGAGTGATTTTATTTTCAAAGTGAGGTACATTATACTTTCTGACTGACTAAGCACACACTGGTTATTACCCATTGTACTGACTGGTTTTGTGTGTCAATTTGACACAAGCTAGAGTTATCAGAGAGGAAGGAGCTACAGTTGAGGAAATGCCTCCATGAGATCCAGCTGTAAGGCCTTTTCCCATTAGTGATCAATGGCAGAGGCCCCAGCCCATGTTGGGTGGTTCCATCCCTGTGCTTCTGGTCCTGGGTTCTATAAGAAAGCAGATGGAGCAAGCCAGTAAGCAGCACCTCTTCATGGCTTCTGCATCAGCTCCTGCCTCCAGGAGCTGTTTGAGTTCCTGTCCTGACTTCCTTCAGTATGAACAGCAATGTGGAAGTGTAAGCCAAATAAATCCTTTCCTCCCCAACTTGGTTTTTGGTCATGGTGTTTGGTCACAGCAATAGAAACCCTGACTAGGACACCCATATTGTTTAGGAAAAGAGAAATTGAGAGTTGGGAAGAGACTAAAGACTAAGCCCGTTCAGTTGCCTGGTCAGGGAAAGGTTCAGTTTTAATGATGACAGTATTGGGGGAAATTCTGCTGGCCTGCATCTCACCCAGACTGGGGGCCTGTTCCAGAGCCCTTATCACCTGGAGCAACTGTCCTGTACAGCCTTCTGCGTAGTAGAAATGGTCCAGCTTTCCTATCCAGTTTGGTGGCCACCGGCCACATGTGACTACTGAAGCACTTAAATGGTGGCTCGAGTGGCTGAGGGACTGGTTTTCATTTTGTTTTATGAACTAAAACTTGAGGCATGGTGGCCAATGCTTCTTGCACTGGGCAGAGTAGCTCCAAGCAGTGGTGGGATAGAAGAAAGCAGGAAGCACCCCCTTGTCTCAGAGCCAGAGGTCAGCACTAATACCCTGTGATAGGAAAGGTGGGGGCAGTCCCCTGGCACCCTCTCAATCAGGATCAGCAAAGTGGGCTTAAGCCTCATGGTGCTATGTAGCAACTGCAGTGGGAACACCCACAGGAACATGCCTCCCTGTATCCTGTACAGAGAAAAGCATCCTCCACCAGTGAACTCAAACATGGATAAAACCTTTTTGAATGTTGTTATTTTCTATATAAAAAATAACTGTGTGGAAAACACAGTGGCATGTGTTGCTACATTTGATGTGTGTCTTACATAGCAAGCTGGTAGGTTGAAAACAGACACAAAAACATATATGTACACATACACACACATACACACACCTGTACACACACCCCCATATACAGTGTTTGCAAAGTCAAGCAATCTAAGATAAAGTCATTCTTGAAGGGTTCACCAGTTGTAGCAGCTTCTTGGTGTTTTGAGATAAACTATGCTAAATATGCTATTTTTCCCAGAGTTTAGATAATCTGTATTATAGTTGCTCTTATTTTCAAGTTACCTATTCAGTACATTGCTTTCACTTAGAAATATTTTGTCTTTGGTGACAAAATGACTGTAAATGACTGTAGCTATTTGACATCTAAGTTCTAGGGAGGTGTGTTGCAAGAGGCGCACAGGCCTGCTTCTGGTCCCGGTGGCCACCCAGCTCCCACCGCCCGGTGCCTGGCTAGCTTATACCCGAAATAATTACACGGAAACTGTATTCATTTAAATACTGCCTGGCCCATTAGCTCTAGCCTCTTATTGGCTAACTCTCACATATTTGTTTAACCCATTTCTAATAATCTGTGTGTCGCCACAAGTCATGGCTTACCGGGAAAGATTCAGCGTGTGTGACCTGGGAGCTTCATGGCGGGCAGCTCTCTCTAACTCTGTCCCCTTCCCAGCATTCTGTTCTCTTTTCCCTGTCTATCTAAGTCCTGCCCTATCAAAAGACCAAGGCAGTTTCTTTATTAACCAATGCAAGCAGCCCAAATACAGAAGGACCCTCCTACACCATTTCCCCTTTTTCTATTTAAACAAAAAAGAAAGGCTTCCATTTTAACATAGTAAAATTACTTATAACAAAACAGTTATCAAGCAAGAATTACAGTTACCATATTTAGATCTATTTTATCTTTTATCATAACGATGGAAAACTATAACTATCCATTCTTCAACTCCATCATAGACTCCAGAAGGATATAATATTACCTAAGTAAACGACTTCCAAAACTCTAGAAATGACAGAGACATCTCACTGCCTGTACCCAAAGTTCCTCTGTACCGTTGGGGCATCCATCTTCAGCCTACAGGCCCATAGTATCCAGCAGACTTTTTGACCCTCCTACACCAGAGGTGAACCACTGCGTCCGTGGCTATATTTTTATAATACTCCTAAGAACCACTGGTCAGACTGTCTAGTCCCTGTGACTGCTGCACATATTTGGATTCCACCCAGGGCCATAGGACACTTTCATCAGCTGTCAGAAACCCTTATTAACTTAACAGAAAATAGTAAGAAGACTACTCTCACAAAGTCTGTGATATGTTTAGTCTCATGATAACTCCTGCTGTCTAGCCGCGTGGTCTAATGGAAGACTGCTCAGATCCTCCTCTCCAGTGGAGATCGAGTACCTCTTCCAGCGTGTCCACTGGTCAGCAGCTCCTGTGTCATCTGAGACCTTGCTGGAACTGATTCTCAGGCTCTGTACCACACCACCTAAGTCAGAATCCTTGAGTGCAGTCTGTTTCCTAGTCAACACTGAAACCTGCTTCCATAGCTCCTTCCCGGACCCTTGTGTTCCCACTGTGTTCTTCACTGGACAGAACTGCTGTTTCTGTCGGCTTGACAGGTTGAAGGATGGCTTCTCTTTTGTGAGCTTTTTTTCTGAATTCTTTCTAACTACTTGTATTTAAGACATGTGTATTTTTTGTCTGCATGCTCTGAGCTTGTCCCTGGTCTTAAGCAACTTTTAGTTTAATTACAGAGATTTATGTATCCTTATCCATATGGTACAGTATAGGCGTGGCTGTGTCCCTTTACTGTGGTAAAAGCATTAAAATCCAGTGGAAGGTAAAGAGTAATTAAAGAAGATGTGTTAAACACATAGTCGGATCCTGACCCAAGAAAGCTTTCATAGACAGGAGTGAGGTGGATTTTTTTTATCAGAATATCATCACTGATACATGTGGATAGCAGCTTTTCAGAGTGTTTAGAGGGGAGCACACATGTACCATTTACATAGAGGCGGGGATAATCATATAGGAAAAGCAGCATCCTGATGAAGACCTAAGAAAAACCTAAGAGAAAAATTAAAAGGGTTGAGTGGTAGTGGTTAGTTGATTAGTAGCTTCTAATCCCAGCACTTGGGTAGCTGAGGCAGGAGAACTTCAAGTTCGAGGCCAGCTTGTACTGCACAGTGAGACCTTATCTCACAAGAGCAAGCAGCACTCCCAACAACAAAAGCGATGTAGAGACTTATCTTTGAAAGCAGACAAAACAAGAATTGTTTTGAGTTTCTGAAATAAGAGAAGCACATTATTTTCTTCATCTACATCTTCCTTTTACTTCTTAGAAATTGGCATGTGTTGTGGGAGATGGCAGAGGCCAGGCTGGCTGCTGCCAATAAAAGATTTGTGCTCCTAGCTGGACAGTTTCTACACAGGAGCTTGGTTCCAGCTGCGTCTCCAGTCTTTCACACCAGAGCAAAGGCCCAGGCAGGTTTCTTTTGTAGCTGCACGAACTGCAGAGCTCCCCTCACTGATTAAATGCAGTCAGAATCAAGTGTGTCAGTTCATACCAGAGTCTTTGATCTCTGTTAAATTCTTACCTGCTTTATATGTAGACAAGCATCTGCTGGAGTGTGAAGTAATTCTGTCTTTCAGTATCTAGCGGACAGGAGGTACTGTGTCACACAGCTGTTGGAAGAGTTAATAGTGAAATATCTTCCGGACGAGCTGTCTGAGAGGAAGAAAATCTATGATGAAGAAACGGCCGAGCTCTCACAGTAAGTCTCTTATTAAATTAGCCGAGATTATGAAAACAGCAAGAGAGTCCTTCCTGAGTGAGCTGGATTCAGCGAGTCAGTCTTGCACAGAGGCTTATCGTAACCAACTATTGATCAGGGTTCTTGCCCTGAGTAGACGGGATCCAGGAGGTGCGATCAGGAGAGTCCAGGTGTTCTGAGGGGAGTCAATGATGCAGCTCTTTGGAATGAAGCAATGTTAGAGGTTATGGAGGGATTTCCTGCCCTGACAGCAGGTGGTGGAGTAGGGTAGAGGCAAACTAGGTAAGGCAGATGGGAACTGGTTTCCCACATCCCAGAACAGGAGGAACATCTGCCCACATTAGCAGGCATGTTAACAGGCTAGAGCTGTGGTTCTCACCCTTTCTAATACTGTGACCCTTTAACACAGATCCTTGTGTGGTGGTGGCCCCCAATTATACAGTTGCTTTTGTTGCTATTTCATAATTGTAATTTTGCTGCTGTTATGAATCATAATGTAGCTATCTGTGTTTTCCAGTGGTCTTAGGTGGCCCCGTCAAAGGGATCATAACCCACAGACTGAGAACCACTGGACTAGAGCCTTGGAATGGGGTGGGAACGAACATGAAAGGATGCCATAGGGATCAAACCCTTAGTAGAGATAGCAGCAGGCAGGAGGACGAGGCAACATCCAGAGGCAACTCTGGGAGCTGGCGACTGTCCTCCTGCCATGGGCCGTCGTGGGCTGGGTACGTTTGCCCGCTCTGCTGCCATGTACTCTTTCTTTCTTCTTCTCTTCCCCCCCCCCTTTCCCTGAATACTTTTGCTGTTTTGATCTTGGATCTTTGCATTTCTTTGCTGGGTTTTTAATTTCTTAGCTGTTTCCTTCACTTCTCTCGACTAAATACTGAAGAACACTGCTAATTTTGTGTACTGTTATTGAGCAACTGTCTGCTTCTATTGTTTTTCAAAACACAAGTAGAACATGGTGGATTTCTCAGTCTTAAACCAAAAGGAGTGTGTGTGCCTGTGTTTTCCCAAGTGTGCCCCTGGAAGGCTTCCCAGGCCAGTGGCTTTCAGCACAAAAGCTCCTAGCTCTCTTTTACAGCCTGTCAATGATTTGTCCTCCCAAGGAGCTAATGTTTTATTGTGTAGTTTTATGATAGAAGATATTGACATGAAAACTCTGCCTCCTTTTGATACTCAGTGGAAGCCTAGATTAGAGAGCTGAGGTAACGCTACAGATCTGAAGCAGAGTAGCAGCCAGCCCGCCCTTAGGAGAAAGTCAGAAGTAGAAAGCTGAGAGCGGTGGCGAGAAGCTAGGGACATCCGTGCTTGCTAGCAGGGCTGTTTTTTTTAACTGGGCTTTCCTGTTAAGCATCGCGTGTCCTTAGGTCATTAGTGGTCACGTGGCACAAAATGTAAAGGGAGTAGAAGGAAGCAAAGCTGTAGCCATGGAATGCGCCCTCCATGACCTTACCAAAGTATACTTCAGCAGACTGTCAGTGCGGCCCTGGGCCTCCGAGTGGGCAGCGTGGCACTCCATCTTGGGCCACCTCATGCTTTGACCCATGCTCTGCGGTCTCCTCTTCCAGGCACCCCCCACAGTTCTGCTGTGAATATCCATTTCTGCAGCTAAAGGGTTTCTAAAAGGAAAATTCTTGATCCAAAGGTGCTTAGATGTGCATCTTGTTCCGCTGCCCCCACAAGGCCAGGCTTTCTCATCCTTGCCACCCAGGCATTGCCCTTGCCCCTCTTACTGTTCACAGTCTGGAAGAAGAAAGGTGACCGTCATTTAAGTTACCTGACAAAACATTATTTTATCTGGTTACCTCTGTTGATAGCTTGAAAACACCACGCGTAAGAAGTTTCGTCCATCTTAGGAGCCCATTGTTCCTCCGTGCTCTGTGATGAAAGCTATAGCTCTGTCCTGCGTTGGAAGTATTTTGAAACGAGTTCTCAATGTACAATGTTAGTTATGATAAATTTCCTTTTGATTCTTAAAATAGTTAGTTCTATATGGTACCCACTGTTTAGGATTCAAGCTTATAAATAAGAGGAACAGAGATGCAGCAGTGTGAACTTGAGGAAGGGGAACTGCCTCCTGTTCTAGCCAGGAATGGAGAGCATATGCTTAAAATAGACCTTGCTGTTGTTTTTGCATCTTTTTTTTTTTTTTTACTGTTGTAATATTTTTGCCATTTGATTTGGTCTATAACAATGAAACTTCTTCTCCTTCAGCTTGACCAAGAATGTCCCAATATTTGTTTGCACTATGGCCTATCCCACTGTGCCTTGCCCTCTCCATGTATTTGAGCCCAGATACAGGCTCATGATTCGAAGAAGTATACAGACTGGAACCAAACAGTTCGGGATGTGTGTCAGTGATACACAAAACAGGTATAGACAGACTCTTTGTGACCTTTGACATCTCTGTTTACACTGGATCTTTTTTTGTGTCTGGATGAGGCTTCACACACGTTTGCTCAAACACTGGTTTTCTTTTAGTTTTGCAGATTATGGTTGTATGTTACAAATTCGAAATGTGCATTTCTTGCCTGATGGAAGGTCTGTGGTTGACACGGTTGGAGGAAAGCGGTTCAGAGTCTTAAAGAGAGGAATGAAAGATGGCTACTGCACTGCAGACATTGAATATCTGGAAGATGTTAAGGTATTGAAAATATTCTTCTCGGGTGTGTCCTGGGCTCCCGCATCCTAGGGCTTGGTACCTGCATGTAGGGGAGGTTTCTAGGCACAGGAGCCAGTTCTTCTAGTCGTCATTGCCACTTTTAAGGATTAGGTCCAGTTGCCTTTCCTTTATCTTAATCTTGAATCATCTGCTCATTCAGGAGAACATGGGGATGAGAATCTACAGCCTCCTCGTGTTCCAGGCGTCCCAGGCATCCCAGGCAGTACTCTGTCCACAGTAACCACTTAACAGTAGCAATTGATTAAATTGAACTTCTAGCTCATCGAAGTTTAAAGTTTGTGTTTACCTTACTTCATTTGATTCATTAATAATTAAAATTATTATCATTCATAGAATAAAATTCAATGTGAAAGTAAACACAAAATTCTTTCATGGTTGAGCTGTGTATTGGGATATTTCCTGTGTCAGAAACAATCTTAATTATAAAATAAATACAACTGGATGCTCCTTTAAAATGGTAGGATGTCCTAGATAAGACATTGCCAGTGTCTATGTGCTGCTGATAGCTTTCCTAAGGAAGAGTTATGGTGACCGACATCTTTCTACCGGGTTGATGTGGCCTCTCAATGTTGTCAGGACATAGTTTACCAAACTGGAATTGTATCAGGTTAAAGCGGTTTCTATGGGAAAGGCAGGATAAAACATAGGTCTTACGTTGTCACTATTCACTGATCTGTTTTGGTCCTTCATTTCAGTCAACATTTCTTGACTGTTGGGCTTAGGCATCCTCACAGAGAGTCCATGGAGTTTTCACAGTTAGCAGCTAGACAGAGGAAGCTAGAGTGCTTTGTTTGCCAAGGATCTAGGATGTGTAACAAAAGTGATTGATACCTGACTGACTCCAAGTGCTGTGTCTTGTCCTTGGCACCATGCTGACTGCCTGTCTGGTGATAGGCTTGACTGGCCTGATGTTGCCCATTCTCTCTTAGAAAGATGTCATATGGGAGGAGGCAGAGGCAGGCAGGTCTCTGAGTCTGAGGCTAGCCTGGTCTACAGAATGAGTTTCAGGACAGATGGGGCTACATAGACCCAGTCTCAAACAAACAAAAATAGATGTTATGGGGGGATACTTTGCTCTGTCAGTTAGGGAAGAATATTGAATGAATTGAAAATTGATTGATAATCCTTGTCTTAGTATGCTTGGCTGATGGAATTGTTTGCAAAAGACAGTGTTCTTTGTAAAACTTTTGAGCCTATTTTAATTTTAGGTAAATTTGTATAATGATATATCCCATTTGATGAAAAAGTCCCTTGAGGATATAACTGAATAGACATTGCTAAAAGCTCATATCTAGGAGAGTAACTTATTGGAAGTGTGTTTAGAAACTGCTGCCATGGTTTGGAGACAGGGCTCTTGTCTTTGGCCATAACAATGTCTAGGGATTCTTTTTACCCTTTCATATGTTTTGCCTTTTTGCTTTTGTTTTTGTCTGTTCTGTTCTGGAAGATCTCAATTTTATTATTTACCTTTTCTTTTTGTGGTAGTAATTCTATTTTCTGTAATGTCTAACGAAATTTTAAGCTTTATTTAATTGCTGTAGAAATGTCCTTAACCTTAAAAAAGTTTGCTTTTGAAACTTCTATTTGCTTCTTGGCTGGTTTTGTTTTTCTCTCAGACACACAGCTCTCTATCATTTTAAGCACAGCTTATTGATATATTGTGTCATGCAAATCATGACTGATTTTAATGCTGAGCTTCAAGTTTTATTTTAGTTTCTTTGGAAGTCAAATGAGTGGCCTTTTATGTCTTGTGTCTTTTGTATTTCAAAACCTTCCTGAGTCCCTTTGTTTGGTGTTAGTCATTCTTTGAGACGTGAAAGTCTGAGTCATTCTGCTTCTTAAAAATATTACATTCATTCATTCATTCACTTGGTGTGGGAATAGGGGCACTCATGTGCCATGGTACTCGTGTGAGGTTCAGAGGACAACTTTTAGAAGTCCGCTCCCTTTTTCACCATGTGGGTCCCCAGCCAGGTTGTCAGTTTCTGAAGCACACCCCTTTACCCAGCAAACTGTCTTGCAGGCGCCTGCTTGCTATTTGTTCGGATGAATGAATGTGCCATAACAGAGCCATCCAGGCACAGCCAGCGGGACAGGAGTGTGGTAGAGCCTATAAAAATGCATGAGTTCCTTGACCGTCTACCTGTGTTCTGTGAGTCTCCTGGCTGGAAGATGGCTTTCATCTTACAGTCACCATCTGGAGTCTAAAGAGGAGTTCATGGAGGGACCCACAGTTTTTGTGGCAGAAGCTGAAAATTGTATACTCTGTTCTCTGCCTTTTGGTTTGCCAATTTGGGGGCAAATATTTTTGCTGCTTTTTGTTATTATGGCTGCCCTTCTAATACTGCTTTCTGCCATGTGGTTTGTACCCTAGGCGACCAATTTTTCTTATTATTGTATTAACTATTTTATTCCAAATTTGTGCAGCCCTTCCAACCAGAACTCATTGTCCACCATACTTCGTTCTTCTCAGGCTGACAGTCAGGCTGCTGCCTGCTCTCCATGGAGATCAGGCCTTGCTCTTCCCAGTGACTCCAGGAGGACTCTGTAGGGCGGAAACACCTGCTGTTATTGCATGAGGCTGTCACGCTGACAGCCCAGTGCTGGTGTGCACATTCCTCTGTTCGTCGGTGCTTTTTTGTGTTCTGTGTGGTTGATGATAAGGGCTGGGAAATTGGACCCAAAGATCTTACCCTCCATTCTTTCTAGATTGAGAATGGAGATGAAATCCAGAGTCTGAGAGAGCTTCATGACTTGGTATACTCGCAAGCCTGTAGCTGGTTTCAGAATTTAAGAGACAGATTTCGAAGCCAAATCCTTCAACACTTTGGATCAATGCCTGAGAGGGAGGAAAACCTCCAGGTAAGGTGTTGCTACCAACAGTCTTACTTTTTCATAAACCTAATGAATAACTTTACACATTTCCTTGTGTTATTTTCTTTGACCCCATCTTTTGAATGTGAGTCCATTCTCTAGAGCACTGATATCTACTACATGCAAAGATGCCTCAAGGAAAGAGGGCCGTGGGGGGAAGGGCTTGTGTGAGGATTTCCAGAGTGATGAGGGCTTTCAGATGGGACACTGGCCTCCATTAAACTGTGACTGTGAGGCCACTGTACCTCCAAGCCATCAGCTGCCACTTTGACCATTGAGAAATGTATGTTTTTTCCATCTTTTAGAAACTCTGCTCACCTCTCCTTTTATCCCCATGTCCTATTCAGCGCTTCAAGTCCCTCTTGTCTGTTTGTGTTTGACATTTCTGTTATCATAACTATCGTTCTTGGGGTCCACTCAAGTACTGGGGTTTACGTAAAGCTGAACCTAATTAGTAATATGATTTAGGCACCCTCCGTGCATGGAGCTCTGCAGGAGCAATTGCAGAAACCATGAGGAGTTCCTTACCTCGGGGAATCCAATCACAGACCCACGAGGAACCAGTATTAGGCACAGCATTTTGAATTGAATAAGCATATTTATGGTTAGAAGATAATAATGCCATAGTGGAATAATGTAAACATTGAAGATCAAACAATAATAGATCCCCTTGTGAGGTACCATCTCTCCCTTCCATTCCTCAAAGTTTGTTCTGAGCCTGCCAAACCCCAGTGATTCTCTCTTCATCTGAGGACAGGACCCATGCTGTGTTTAGTGTTATGCCATATCTTCGCCCATTTTGGTGTTGTATCTGGCTAAACAGTATAGAAATGGCTTTCATAAGACAAAGTAGAAAAGTACATTTAAAAGCTCTAGAAAGTAACTTTCTTAAAGATCCAGAAGTATTTCCCCATTGCCCTCACATCTGTCCTGGTAGTTCAGTCACTGCCATTAATGACACCTTAGAGTCAGGGAAACAAGGCAGCCACTGAGTGGAGTCCAGGAATGAGAGCGTTGTATGATGCACAGTTAATACAGCCACTGGAAACTGGAGGAGAGAAGGTCAGCGGGAACGACCCCAGAGGCCACACAGCATGTCACAGTGATTCACCTGGAATGGCAGAACACCAGGCTTCACACAAACTTATGAGGAAAGTGCTACAGTTTGAGGACCCCAGGGAGTGCCCATTGTCCGTCAGCATCAGCGGAGTTGGTAGTTTTCTAGAATTCTCTGGAATGCCACCCCCTCCACACACACTTTGGAAGAGTTTCTAGAATAATGACCTCTTTTTCCTGTTTTGGCATGTGCTAAGAGTGCCATTGGCCTGGTTGACTCTAACCTGGAGATATGTGGAGGATAGGATTCTGGGAAATGTAGTCTGGGATGTAGGACATAAACATGATGCCAAGTTGAGAGCAGCCAATAAATGGAGCCATCACATCCATACTGTCACGGTTCCTTTGTTGTTCTGAAAGTCGGTGTCTCATGCTTTGTGAACACCAGCACAGTGAGCACTAGGGAAGCTCTCAAATCCTGTTGTTGAAATTTGTTGTTTTGGTGGCTGCTACTGAAATGTACAGGAACTGCCTTGCCAGAGATGTGTTAATCTTTCAAAATGGGAAGCCAAGTTTTTTTCTTTTTCAGGATTCTAATTTTTTAATAAGTATCAATTAACTTTCTGCAGTGCTTTAAATACCCAGGTTGGCCCGTGAGGCATCTGGCAGTACTGGAGACGTGTGACTGTTGGAACTGGAGAGGTGCTGTTGATGTCTAGTGGGTGGAAGTCATAGGTACCTGCTGAAGGACTGCAGAGTCAGGACTGTGGCACACAACAAAGGATCCCCAGGCCCCAAATGGCGGCAACCCGAGGCCCCGAGCCTGACCTTACATTGACAAAGGAAACCATTGACTTCAGAGTCAGAGCTGGATTAAGATCTTGACTCCATAGCATGGGAGCTGAGAGACCGTGGATGATTACATCACAGTTCCCAGCTTTAGTTCCTCAGTGTCTGTGGGCTTAATAATCCCCTGCTTTATATGATGAAGAAACTTGGTAGCACCTGGCATGGTTACTTTGTAGTTTTTACTATTACGTGTTCTTAACACTGAACTGTTTGGTTGGTTTTAGGCGACCCCCAATGGGCCTGCGTGGTGTTGGTGGCTGCTGGCAGTCCTTCCTGTAGACCCTCGGTATCAGCTCTCCGTACTGTCGATGAAGTCTCTGGAAGAGCGGCTAACTAAGATACAGCATATCCTGACTTACTTCTCTAGAGACCAATCTAAGTAATGAACTGCTTGGATCTTCCCTAGCTTGCTCTTAGCCCCAAGGCTGAGAAGCGGTTGGATCTCATTTTCAAGTCACCCTAATCTGGCTCCGTCGATGGCCAGATTGTCCGCTGCCTTCGCACACCCAGTGCTGGTGTAGGAATTAAGGAAACTTCTTTTCTTCAACCTCCTGAATCTCGTGGATCTGCAAATGAATACCTTCCACTGGGTCCTAGACCACTAAGAACTTGCACAGAAAACACACACTGAATGTGTGTTAAACCTCTACGTTGTGATGAAGTTGCACTATGTACCCTACTCTAATTGAACTAAGTAATCTGTGTGTAGATGGTGCGTGTGTGCGTGCGTGTGTGTGCCTGTGTGAATGCAAGCGTGCGTGCATATGTGTGTTTGTATGGGTAGTGTGTGTGCTTTTTCTCTGGCTTTAAATTTTAAAAGACAAAAAAAAAGCCATAGAGAGTGAACTTGCTGAGGGTCCTCTATTGCCCACGTTTACAACGGTAGTCATAGGAGTTTTCGCAGATCGAATTTGCCTCAGATTTCTTTGTCCTGATGCTTCTATTTGCACAAGTATATAAACTATGGTACAGAGTATCATTTTTTGTTGTTGGAAATCCTGCTCTTGCTGAACTGTCTTGGCCATTGACTATGATACAGTTTCTTATTTATGTAAATACTTGCATCCCCGAGGCCGGCAGGCAGGGATGTAGAGTCTAGAGCCAGTCTCCAGGAACAACTGCAGACCTGACATGGTACTGTGCATCCATTCATAAAACACTTAAAACTGTGAAAATATGGTTTACATTAAAATGTACATAAAGGTAGATGGAGAACTCGGTTCAACCAGTTAGCTTGTACATTCTAGGGGGCTTTTCACATTAACTGCCCGTCTCTGTCATTTAGAGTTTGACATGATAACTTGTATTTAAGGAACTAGGTAGTGTATAAATCCGTCAAGGATCTGGGGGAGGAGGAGCTTAATGTAGAACTAAGCTTGTAAGGTTTGTTTTGTTTTTACTCTGGTCTTGGTGCCAATGTTAGTTATGCCTTATTCATATCACAGTTAGAGTAACCGTGCTGTGACATGGTTATATCCATGCTGCCCTACCCTTTGATAATTATTTGTTGCAGATTTGTGACTGTCTCTATTAACTTTCTTTTATGTAAGTAATTTGTACAAGTTTCTTAAAATTTTTGCTTTTGCTTATTTAATTTTGAATAAAAGCTAAATTCATAATACTTTTTCCCTTAAATTGTAAAGTGATGTTAAAAAAAATCAATACAGGGACCAAGCTCTCTCTCTCTCTCTCTCTCTCTCTCTCTCTCTCTCTCTCTTTCTCTCTCTCCATATATATATAGTAGAACATACGTGTTTGGTTTCCTGTTTTGTGGCATGAGGCTTAAGTTGTAGGCTTTTTTTTGGTGGGGGTGGTGTTTTTTGATACAGGGTGTTTCTACATAGCTCTGACTGCCTTGGAGCTCACTGTGTAGACCACATTGGCCTTGAACTCACAAAAATCCAATTGCCTCTGTCTCCTAAGTGTTGGGATCAAAGGCATCTGCCACCACCCCCAGCAAGTTGTGGTTTTAAAACACTTTATAAACAAAGAATATGGTGTCTTGAGGCTTCAGTCCAACAACCTTTGTCTAAAGTATTGTTTGTTAACCTTAAAAAGAAAAAAAATCCCTTTAGGATAAAGATAATTCTTTTTAAATATGCTAAAAACATGTCACTAATGAATTTAAAATTTTAAAGATAAAACTCTGTCCACGTTCTTCCCCATCAAGACTCCTTTTTGTTGTACACGCTTGGCCATTTTTGTCCCCAGGTCCTGAAGATTCCCTTGATACTACTTTGGATTTGTTTGCAGACACTATTTCACTGTGGCCCAGGCAGATCTCAGACCTGCCGCTCTCCTGGCCCAGACTCCAGCTGCTGGAATTACAGGTTCACACTCCCATGCCTATAAACCACACCTTCAGGGTTGGCTGCAGCTGTTCAGGAAAGACTCAGAAGACCCCACTCAGACCCACAGTTAACCTGGGGACAAACATCCACCGCATCTGTTGGTACAGGTCTATAACTCAGCTACTCTGGAAGCTGAAGCAGGAAGATTTTGAGTTTAGGCCAGTGTGGGCAACTTAGTCTCTGTTTGAAAATTAGCACAAGCAAGGCCCTGGCTTTGTTCCCTGGCATTATTAACAAAGAAGAAAATTCACAGAAAGCAGCCAATGAATGGATAATAAATTACCCAGTGCTACCTTATTAATAGTTCTTTTATCATTACTAGTACTTTATCAATAGTTTTGAATTGTTAAACTTTCTTGTAATTAAAACTACTGCTAAGTGCCTATTAAAATGGGAATTGTGTAAATGGTTTATCTATATGTTTCTCAAAATACCAGACAGTGAAAGTAGTTCCCTGGTGTTGAATCCACATATTTAATGTGTACATGTGTGCTACATATGAAAGTGGGCTTTGAATGGTTTCTATATATGTATGCATACATGAACTAATGGAAGTGTGTGGGCCTTTTTTATCATTCTGATTTTGGGGCAGATGTTCTATGGCAGTTTATAGACTTTTTTAAGTTTGTTTTTTTCTTATCATATATTCTATATATCTTACCAAAAAGGAAAGCAAAGAATCAAATTGTCTACCTTATCACTTTAGGTGCTTATGTTCCATCATAGGTGCAATATTTTTAGCTAAAGTGTCTAGGTTGCTGCTTTTTACTCCTGTCTGCATGTGTAATTCTTGTAGGTCCGACTCAGATGCTTCAGGCCAAAGGACTGTGAATGCCACAGCATTTTCCTTGTATTTCGCTCCTGAGACTTGCGGGAGTAGTGAGGATATGTTCACAAACCCCACTAAGGACTTTCCAACTGCTCCAGCAGTTTAGACAGCTTTAAAGGGTCAATGACTGACCTCTGAACAGAGCTGAAATAAGTGCTTACACACTGATTGTGGGGACAGTCGTCTGCAAACTCATCACTCAAGATCACAAGTTCAAGGATGACCTGGGCTACATAATGAGACTCTGTTTTAGAAGGGAAGAAAACAGGTTCCAGTCGAGGAAGGAGATTATGGATGAGCAAATTGCTGCCTTCTCCCCAGATTTAAATAATAATGCAAAGGAAAGCAATGAAGGCTGCATATAATATCAGAGCCTCAAGAACTGGCATGTGCTTTTGAGAATATCTAGGTCTAAGTGAAAGCTGTTGTGTTTGGCCAGAGGAAATCATGGCTTTGCAGAAGTGGAGAACTGTAGGCCAAGTGCACATAGCTCAGGGACTCCCCCCATATACACACACACACATTCTCTCTCAGAGATTATCTCAGCAAACATACTTAGGGAAGGTAGGTGTGAATTTGAACTTGTCCCCCACCCTGGCTGTGCTGTAGACAGAAACAGCAGTTCTTCTCAGGCTGAAGTATTGACTATTGGGCCAGAGAAGATTCGCCATACCTTGCATAGCTACTGATCTCCTGTGGGATCAAGAACCTTGACTCGGAGATAAGTTACTAGACTACCTCACATCGGGCAGTATGTTCCCAAATGTTCCATGGTCAGCATAGCTAGACTACCTTTACTGGACCAGTAACCCCACATGGTTTATCCAGCAACAATGATGTTTAAAGATAATGAAGAAGACAGCAATGTGCTGAGATCAGGGAATGTCACAATCCTCCCAAAGATGGGAGAACCAAGAAAGTTTTTCAATCTCTGCCACCATTAGGGACTTCAGTAACGTTCAGCCAATGAATGAATCTGAGTGAAGTCTGTCGTTGAGCCAAACAGAAGCCTGAGTGCAGATGATGAATCCAGTGGAGGATGGGGCGAGAGCCCTTCCCCTTACAAGATGTGGAGTTGGAGAGTGTGAGAATAGGAGTGTGAAGGCTAACTGACACGAATGATCCGTAGAGGAAATTTAATGCCTGGCTGGCTAAGAGAAATTTCTTACTAGCAGAAGGAAAGAGAGAAGTAACTTTCCACGAGAACTGACTGCCGCAAGTTATCCTCTGCCACATACATGCTTTGGCACATACACACACACACACACACACACACACACACACACACACACACAATTATAAACATTTAAAAATTGTGGTGTTTCATCACAGCAATAGTAACCCTAAGACAGTGGGCATCACAATTGCTCTCAGAAAAGTCCTGTAAGGAAGGTGTTCGAATAGAGGCGAGGAGCAAAGTGTTGAGTTTAGTGATTAACTGCCTGAGGACTGTAGAGCTGCCATGTGGTCAGGGAAGCTTTGAATCCAGGCAGCCTCAATCTGCCTTGCTGCCATATCAAGTAATCGGAGATCAGAGTGAAGGTTCCAAAAGTGATTGGTGGCATAGGCTTTACATGTGAAGGGTGCATTCTACAGTTACAGAATTAGGATATGTTTGTAAACTCTTGGAGAAGGCTCAAGTCAGATTCAGCCCTGTGTTTTGGGAAGCAGGGTAAATTGATACTCTTTTTAGACAGCGATAGTTCAGAAATGTATCAAGATCATTAAGATGTCCATACTCTGGAGCCAATAGAATTTGGGTGGGGTTGAAGTAATTTAAAAGTGAATAAGCCACATACATGATAAGTGAAATATTTTTCAATGGCTCTAGAACAGCAAAGACAGAAATAAACAACACTTAATTTAAACAGCAAAGAGAAACTTAACTAGTATTCAATCAGGGGACTAATGAACGAAAATGTGTGATTCAATTTTGTTGTTATACCATGGTTACCCTGCAGCAAATAACACATAGAGATTAGAAGATGGGATGGAAAAATGAAAAGTAGGAATGTATTCTTGTGTAATTTGGCTTCTCTGTGGGAAACCTAGCCTTATAAAGGTGTCTGGGATCTAAGATTGAGACTGTTCTGTCTGAGCCTGCATTGTGGTCTCTGAAAAGTTCACTGTAGTTGAGGTACATCAGAACTAGATGGCTAAGAACTGAATGCCCATATGCCTGTAACAGTGACTTTGGTGTCTTCTTGCTATGGCTCAATAATAGGCTATATGAAGAGAAGTCAGTCTGAAGACATTATAACAATGAGGATGCTGAACTGTGGAGACCAGGACATTCTTGCAGTTAAAATGTAGATGATGGAAGAATGTAAAAAAATAAAATGAACTGACTTTATAGTATGGCATTTTTACGACCTAATTGCCATCAGACCCATAGACTTTCATAAGATTCTAAAGATTTTTTGTAACCCTAGCTGTCCTGGAGCTCACCCTGTAGACCAGGCTGGCCTTGAACTCAGAGATCTACCTGCCTCTACTTTCCAAGTGCACCACCACTGCCTGGTGAAATGCTGTAACTCTTAAGTGGCTGTATGTCAGAGGATGCCACTTCCTGTGACAGGAACGGTAGTGAGAATCAGTTTCCACTCCCAGATTCACCCATTTCAAAATAAGAGTTGAAGACAAGCACATTGTAAATCTGCAAAAGGACCAGCAGTATCTGAAATAAGAGGCAACCTTGGCTGCTGTAGGCAAGTCTGCCAGATGATGCTCTGGAGGTGGTTCTTTTGAACATTAAATAGCTGTGTACTATAGGGCAGGAATACAGAGGAAGCGGACATGGAGAAAGTGGCACATATAATCTGGGGTTTAAAGGGGGAATCTTGGCTTTGGTCTACAGCACTTTACTCTTAGGTGTCACTGGGGAAGTCCAGGATTTACCCTCACAGGTAAATGACAGCAGGACAGAAGATCATGCTGGGAAGGTGTCAATAGTTACTATGTAGCAGCACCCTCAGCTTTGGTTTTCCTGACATCCAAGAGACACCGGTGCTGCTCTGGGCTGAGCCTGCAGCAGTTACTAAAGTCCCCACAGACTTAGAGTGAGCTCTGTCTAGAGTTGGATAAAAAGAAGTGGAGAGATTTGAGATGCAATTTGAGTTTTGCTTTTTTGTTTACATGTCTCAGAAACAACTCTTGCTGTCTTAGGGATCTATAGTCAGGATGCAAAATAGTGCCATTTCACACTGCCACCTTGGAGCATCGTGTTGAGATGATGATTTTGTCCACAGGAGAGGTTATATGTAGGATAAGCCCTGTGTGTGTAAAGATCTATAACCAAATTTTACATACTGTGCATAGTGACAGGGTGACTCATTGAAATGTCTGTATTCTTCACTACTGAGATGCTGTACACCCGTGATTTATATAGCCACTGTTAAGCTTTCTGGAAGTAGATATCTTAGTTTTACATTTCTGACCTCTGGAAGTAACCTGGCATGATACAGAGAGACCATAATGGTAGCTGATCTGTTTCTTGTTAAAACTGAGCCAGGTGGTGATGGAACACGACTTTAATCCCAGCGCTAGGGGCAGAGGCAGGGGTGGGGTGTCTCTGAGTTCAAGGCCAGCCTGGTCTAAGAATGAGTTCCAGAACAACCCGGGATACACAAAGAGAAATCCCTGTCTCAAAAACAACATCAGTCATCACCACCATCATCATCACCACCACCATCATCACCATCATCTAAGCAATTGAAAGATTTGGGGAAGGTTTGAAATGATGAGAGAAACAGGGCTATGCATTAGTGATGAAAACATTTCTGAGATCTGAGTTCCTAGGAGAAAGCAGAATCCCCTTGTGTCATGCAGGGGCATTTCTTGATTAACAAGGCATTAGTCAGTGGTGGCTAAGAGATTTAACTAAGTAGATGGAGACCACAGGTTGCAGTATTCCATTTTGTTTCTTGCGCCTCACACCCCAACAATAGCGTAGAAGCAACGGCCTCTCCTGACCTGTAATGAACTTGTTTATTTTGATGTGAATAGTTATTACATTTGATCCCCCCTCCCAAACCCTGGATGGGGTGGAGGAGAATCGTCACAAGTAATATGTGTGTAGGTAAAAAATCAACTTCCATGAGTCTGTTCTCTTCCTCCACCATGTGGAACTCCGAGGTTAAACTCAGGTCTCAAGGCTTGGCAAATGCCTTTACCTGCTCGCCCATCATACCCCCCCCCCAACATTGTGTTGTTTGTTTTTGTCTTTTGAAGGAAAGAAGTGCTTGCTTAAGCTCGCAGCTCAGATTAGCACAGTCTTTCGTGGTGGCATAGGCACAGCAGCAGAGTCTGCTCTGTGTCACCAAGCAGAAAACAGAGGCATACCCAAAGACTTGATTGATTTATATTAAGTGTTAATGACTGAACCTGGGACTTTATCAGCTAACTATACTCTCTACTACTGAGATCTGTCTTTTCCCCGAAGACCTGGATTTTAGAAACCTAACAACTCTGTGGTAGGAGAAGGCAAACATTTATAAAATGATAGGAGTTGATTTTCCCCCCTAACAATACCACCACGGTGTAAATTCAGAGTCAGGGTTTGATTTTTTTTTAAGATGAAATGATGGGAATGTTTGGGTCACACCTGAGTTTGGCCCTGAGGTCCTCTGTAGTTATGTTCGGGAGCCAAGGGAAGGGGAGAAAGGAGCTGGGTCGGAGTGGTAGGGGATGGGGTGGTGGGCACCTCAAGAGAGTATTAGGCAGTAGGAACCAGAAGGTCTCCTGGCTGGCGGAGCAACAGAGATCAACAGGATCAAGGATTCCAGCATAAGCCTCAGATCTCAAACCTGGGAGAGAAAACCAAAAGAGTGCTGGCTTGCAGAAGATAATGGGTATGTGATTCTAGCAATTTTCTAGCTCAAAAGATTGTTTTTCAAAGCTAAAAATATTTTTGTGATAAGATACACCCTGGAACTTGTCATCACATGGAAGAGGCAGGAGGTCAGGAGGGAAGTTTGCTTGTTTCCTCCTCAGGGAACCAGAGATAATGAAGAACGGTAGGACACATATCCCTCAGAGAGGCATTAGGGATTCACCACTCTGTACCTTCCGTTGTGATTGGACAAGGGAGTTGGCTTGGTTTCTGTCCTAAAAATAAACACAAATATCTGGGGGAAAAAATCAAGGTTTCCTATGCTTCTTCCTCATGCTGGAAGTTCTTAATTGTGCTGTCAGGAATCCACTCAGGGTTCTATGGGTGCTAAGGAGGAAGCTGGAAGCATGTGCTTTCTTGCCCGTAATCCTCGTCCCCCCCGTCACTGGCTGTGCATGGCTGCTTACACATTCACACTTCCCAAATTCTGTGCTGGGACCTCAGAGAAGAAAGCTAAGGTGGAAATCGGGAATTCAAAGTGTTAACATCCTATGGTCGGGGAAGAGGATGTTTGCAAAAATTCTTCCTGCTTACACAGTTGTTCCGAGAACTCTCACATCTGTGACCCCACTGAATTGAATGACAAGGTCTTCCAAATCTCCCAGCCAGTTGTCTCATGAAGATTGGGGTACAAATTTATCTTCTGAGAGGCCCAGTTCAGTGCTCCACAAATTCTATTTACTAAAAGCATGTGGGGTCAAGTCCACAGACATAATGACTCTCCTGGATTGAAGACATCCCCATTGGCCTAGAAAGTTTGAAGCTTTTCTGTTTCCTGTTGGCTTAATTACATCTCTTGTTGTTGTAATAAAACACCTGAAGGGCAAACCTTATGTCCTTTAATAATACTTTATCTGTACTATTGGCTACATGAACTGACTAGGACGAAACTCTATTTCATGAGTAGGCACATTATCAAAATCTACAATGTGTATCTAGATTTCTGATCAGTTCTAAATTATCACTACTTACAATTCCATGTGTACACTCAAGCCAGAAGAAACTCAACCCAGAAGGAAATATTCCTTCTTTTAGAGCTTCGTTGCCTAGGAGATAAACATCTATAATATGTAAATAAAATATACACACTTCCTGTTGCAAAGAAACATGGGACTGGAGAGATGGCTTAGTGGTTAAGAACATTAGCAGCTCTTCCAGAGGTCCTGAGTTCAATTCCCAGCAACCACATGGTGGCTCACAGCCGTCTGTAATGGGATCTGATGCCCTCTTCTGACATGCAGGTATACAAGCAGATAGAACACCATATACATAAAATAAAATTTTTAAAAATACCAAACAATAATGGACTTTAAGTATTAGACATATGCCCATAACATTCTTGAAGGAGGGTGGAGTTGAAATTTATTCTGCTAGGCACATGTAAGTGATTGTATGTCATTTTATTCTAAACTGTGTCTAAAATATACTGAAAAGTGTGTTTTGTCATTTAAATTTATAATAAAAAATGTATACTCACCCTAAAAGTAGACAAGGAAGAGCATGGTCTTAGTTTTGCTTTAGAGAAGTCACAATCAATGTGTTGGCACAAGGGACTATTTCAACTGTTCCCTCAGCCCTGAGTTATTCTGAAGGCCCCACATTCTCTGTCCTCTCCTTTCCAAGGATGATCTTTCCTCATGCTGATCTCATCCTCTCTTCTTGCTTCTCTCTAAAACTCGCTTGTCCTAGTCAAGGGCAGGAGGAAGTCCGACTCCTTGGCTCTGACCTCAGCCAGCTGCATTTCCCACCTGAAACAGACCAAGAGCCTTTACTTCGCCCTGGTTCTGTGGCCCAAAAGCCGTGTTCCTTTGCCCTAAGTTGTAAAATTCTGGTTATCCTCTAATGCTGAACTAAAAACACCAGTTCCCCTGTCACACAAACGTCTCTGCCCTCAAGCGACATGAAATCCTCTTATCCACTTTCCTCTGTAGCTCTTAACTACCTGGTCTGATGGCAGAGTTCATCCCACTTCCTAGTGGGCATGTCCCTCAAGCCCCCGAGCTCTGCCACCTGCTTGTGGTGACATCAGCAGAGGAGCTATCGGGACCCAGCCTCTTCCTTTTTGTTTCTCAGCCACCATAAGTGAGCCATTTCCCTCACTCTTGCCCTTCTGCAATGGCAATGTTGCCTGGCCACACAGCGACAGGACCGAGTGCTTATGAACTGAAAACTATGAGCCAGACAAACTTGTCCTCCTTGTAAGGAGATTTGTCTCAAGTAGTTTTATCCCCGTGATGAGAAGCGAGCCCCAACAGGTATGATAATTACCTCGATGTTATTTGCATGATTCCGTCAAATTTCAAGGTGGGTATTCTCATCTCTGTGGAATTTCACTCGGCAGAAATCAAAACTCAAAAACAAAACCACAAACAGAGCCATCATATACAATAATTACACCAGGAAAAAAATCTATGATCTGTGCATATTTGAAATGTCTTCTTCACTCTTCAAGATTGTCAAGGAGAGCTGAATGAATGTGTCCCTATCTTAATTAACTTGGCCTAGATATAAGGCCGAGCTCCATGAATCAGTTACTCCAGAAAGACTCTTTCAAGGGAAGACAGGAAGGCTGGAAGGAGGGAGGAGATGGGAGGGAGGAGAGAGGGACATACACACCTAGGTACAAATAGAGCGTGGAGATAAATAAAAAAACAGCAACATACAGACGTATCGTTGGCAAGCACTGTAATAGTTAAAACACTCCAAAGGAAGAAAGCAAGATGTCATAACAAAGGGCATTTTGTTTGTTTTTTAAAAAGCTTTAAGAAATCCTGTGCAAGATAGGAGAGTGAAAGGAAAGTGTGCCTTTGGTTTCAAGAACATTTCCATGTCAGTGGAGCAAGAACAGAGCCATACATTACCCTTGGTGCTCTCACTATCAACCCCGGCTGCCACCAAGAACAAGAACCCCATGGGGACCAGAAGTGGTGCTCCGAATCTGGAAAATTAAAACCATGACAGTCTATTAATTTAGGAAATGAAAAATGGTGCAATCACTTTGGAAAATTCTCAAAGTTCCTTAATCATGTTAAACAGGGTTCTCCTATGACCCAGGAATCACAAACCTCCAGAGAGGTAGCCATCTCTGCATAAATATGTTTTCATTTACTTTCATAGACCTGAAATTTAGGCAAATAATAATTATTTGTTTGGGAGTCACCAAGATGCCTTAGCAGCACAAGCCTGACAACCGAGTTAACCACCTGGAGCCCACAATGGAAGGAGGGGTTCAAAGGCTGTACCCTGGCCTCCACAAGCATGCCATGGTACATGCATGCCCTCTCCCGTTTCAAACGCACATAGACACTAATAATAATAAATAATAATAATATTTAAATGCATGTCTAACCTTGTAAAAACCTGGCAATTAGTTATCTAAAGTGGCAAACCATTTATACTCCCTTTAGTAATGCAGTACTTGGCATTTCCATCAACTGCTTCAAGTACTTGCCAACACTTGTTTTGTCTGTTTTATTTTAGCTGTTCTAAAGTGTTCTCAGCATCGTTGTTGGATTGCAGTCTGCAACTCTTTGGTGTCTATTTACTGTGAGCATCTTTTATGCTTATTCATTTTCAAAAATATTTGCTCAAATCTTGCTCATTGACGTCATTTGTTTTCTTACTGAACTCTGAGAATTCTTTAAATATCCCAGAAAGAACTCCTTTGTAAAGCATACGTATTTAAAATTTTGGTGAAGTTCTATTTTCCTGTCTGTCGTCTGTCTGTCTCTGTCTCCCTCTCTTTATATAAACTCTGCTTTTCATATCACATCTAAGAAAACTCTACTTTCTCCTGGGTTTTGAGAACTTTTCTGTTTTCTTCTAGAAGTTTTGTAGTTTTAAGTTTTACCTTGAAGTTAGTGATCAATTTTAAGCTAATATTTGTGTGTGAGGGTGTTTTAGGGTTTCACAGTTTAGTTGCCCACAGCAGCTCTTATAAAGGAAAACATTTAGTTGGGGCTGGCCTACAGTTTCAGAGCTTTTAGCCCATTGTCAGCATGGCAGGAAGCATGGTGGAGGACAGGCAGACATGGTGCCGGAGAAGGAGCTGAGAGCTCTGCATGTGGATCCACAGGCAGCAGGAAGTGACTGAGACACACTTCCTCCAGCAAAGCCACACCTCCAACAAGGCCACACCTCCTAATAGTGCCACTCCCTATGAGCCTATGGGGGACATTTTCTTTCAGACCACCTCAGGCAGGGAAGTGTGTGTGTGTGTGTGTGTGTGTGTGTGTGTGTGTGTGTGTGTGTGTGTTTCAAATGCAGCTGTCTTCTCCAGTTTTTACAGCTAAGAATACAATACCATAGTATAGGTAAAGCCTATTTTTTGTTGTTACTGTTGTTTTTGTGTGTATATGGTGTGTGTACGTGTGTGTGTGTGTGTGTATCTATGTGTATCTATGCGCATGCCCCATGGGGCCCACATGGGGATTCTGACTCAGTTCCTCAGGGTCACAAGGCAAGGACTCTCCCCCACTGAATTATTTCCCTAGTCCCTGGGTAAGCTTAATTTTGGCTCAACACTCTGGTCCATGGTTGAGGGCCTACATTCAAGATGGCATGAGACATACATGGCAAGAGATGGGGAACATATATGAGACAGAGCCAGACTGGCTTCCACAGCAGAGCCACTCTCTAGATAATCCATTGTGCTACCATTCTATCGGTCACATGACCGGACTCACCTATGGATGAAAGCAGAACCCTAATCACCTCTTCAGTGCCCCCCATCCCATTTCTGCATCTCCTGATGAGAATTCAATTTCAACACAATTTTTGGGGGAACAAGCTCTATTCATCCCATAGCCATTGATATTCAGTTTTCCATATACCATTGTGGGGGGATTGATCAAGCATACTATGTCTAAGTTGCATATGTTCAAGTCTTCCTTTTGGGGTGTGGTTCTATGGATTTTTACAAACATGTACAGTCATAGAAGCTGATGATAATCATCAGTCCCAAGTCCCTCTTGAAATTTTTCCCCATCTTCCCTGCACCTGGAAATAGTGATCTGATTTCTGCCCTGTGTGTTTCCCTCATATACAGTGTTGTAAGCAGCAGCTTCTGGAGCAATGGCGAATGTGGTTCCCCATTTAGCGCGAGGCACCTGCGCTCTATCCAAGGCTCTGTATGTACCAGTAAATCATTTGCTTGTGTTTCTGAGTAATATCCTGTTGTATAAAAATACCATGTTTGTTCATTCATTCCCAGGTTGAAGGGCATTTGGGCTATTTTTAGTGTTTAGCTTTGCTGACTAAAGCTGCTTGCTATAGGCTGAGCTGCTTGTCACCCAAAATTTCTATGTTGCAGTCTTAACCCTGAGCATCTGAGAGTCAAATCTCTACAGAAATTGGATCTCTGCAGTTGTGGTAGTGGAGGAGAGGGTGCCTGAACTGGTCTTGTCCCATAGTCACACTGATGACTATTTTGAATATCACCATAGAACCTTCGTCCAGTGACAGAGGGAGATAGACACAGAGACCCACAGTGGAGCAATGGACTGAGCTCCCAAGGTCCAGTTGAAGAGCAGAAGGAGGGAGAATATGAGCAAGGAAGTTGGGTTGGTCCACCCACTGAGATAGTGTGCCTGATCTAATGGAAGCTCACCAAAGCCAGCTGGACTGGGACTGAGCGAGCATGGGATCAAACTGGACCCTCTGAATGTGGCTGACAATTGGGGCTGGGATTTGTCTCTACTGCACGTACTGGCTTTTTGGGATCCTAGTCTATTTGGATGCATACCTTCCTAAGCCTGGATGGAGCGGGGAGGGCCTTGGACTTCCCAAAGGGCAGGGTACCCTGCCCTCCCTTAGGACTGGAGGGGGAGGGGGAGAAGAGTGGGGGAGCAGGAGGGAAATGGGAGGAGGGGAGGAAGTGGAAATTTTGAATGGTATTATTTTTAAAGCAATAATAAATAAATAAATAAATAAACAAACTTATTCAGAGGTCCCTCTGAAGAAAGAGTCTTTAATCCAGTATGAATGTTGCCACATCATGGAGAAGAGAGGCCACTGAAATGCAAGAGCAGGCAAAGACCAGCAAGCCCTGTGACCACGGAGGCAGAAGGGGAGAGTCTATAAGCCTAAGAATGCTAGGGTGGAAGATTGTCAAAAGGATCAATCCCTGGGGCGGGGCGGTGGTTATTTCCTAGAGAATGAGGGAGATGAGAGGGATGGAGGGGTGGGGGGGGGCAAATCAGTTCTTAGAGAGAGAGAGAAAGAGAGAGAGAGAGAGATAGGACAGGGATGGGGAAGAAGAGGAGAGAGGAAGGGAAATAGTTGGGGTGGAGAGAGAGAGACCTTGGACTTGGAGCCTCAACCTATGAAGGAATAATTCTGTTCTTTGCGGTGTTTTCTTGTGGAAGTCCTAGAAAACTTGGTTATAATTTCAGACTGGTGACAAAGACGTCAACACAGCCATGTGGAGGAATGCAGTGAGACCATGCATTGTAGCTGATGGGAGGGACCTGGCGCTGGGGGATTTTCAGGTACAGAAAAGGTCGAGAAAAGTGAGGAGTCCAGGATGAGGGGCACCGCAGACTCAGAGCCACCAGGCCTTTGGCTCCAGAGATGTTTCCACAAGTCCACTGAGAGGACAGGCATGGGTAGCCTGTGCTCCTGCCCCACGTCAGATTATCTGAAGGGCTCCAGTAACCCAGGCTCACAGGAGTCAGTCAACCAATGCCTGGAGAGTCACCGACTGCGTGGCTTCCACACTATGAGCAACCTCTCATAGAAAGATGAGCGGGTGAAAGATGCAAGAATAAATGAAGAGAAAGTTAAAAAAATGAACAGATTTTACAAGAAAATGGAATTAGGGGAGGCCAAAATGTACCCATGTCTTTATTAGAATAATGCAATCTGGTCATTAAATTATTTGGATTCTTATGCAAGCCTTGAAACCTACTTTTGGCAATATTTGAAGATTAGCATTGGCAACAGGCAGAAAACTTAGATCCTTTAAATAAGCTAACAGTGCCTTAAAATTCAGATCTTTGGTCCTTAAAATGACTTATTAGAGTGTGCCCTGTGCCTGGCCCTCACACAGCCACTTGGGTGTTGATGCCACCCCTTCAAAACTTAGTTTTGTAGGAAAATAGATATATCGCACAAACATTACCAAAATTCCATGAAAGCTGGAAAGCAGTGGGAGCTATGAGCCAAGAGGCAGGGCTGAACAAAGACTTCATAAATGATAAATTATGTAAACCTAAGTTCAGGAGGGTTCTGTATCTGTGTTACAGCACTCAGAACGATTATGTCCAGATCCGCTCATTCGCTTCGAATTCCACTTTTCTTAATAGCTGACTAATATTCCATTATGTAAATATACTACATTTTATTATGGACATCTGGGCTGCTTCCATTTACTGGCTACTGCAAACAGAGCAACCATGAATATGGATGAGCAAGTTTCTCCGTAGTAGAACACAAAGTCCTTTGGGGAGATGCCCTCAAGTGCTATAGCTGGATGATATAGTAGATCTATTTCTAGCTCCTGGAGGAAGCTGCACGCTTTTGTTCCATGAGCCTTAGGGACATCTTGCCGTGCTGGCCATTGTTGCGGTTCATGGGTGCCACAACAGTTCAGGCAAGAGGCTTTCGGGTCAGATCCAGCTCAGAGCCCCCAAGTCCTGTGGCTGAAGTGGATACCATGCACAATTTCCTTACAGGAATTACGTGTCTGTGATCTTAAATATAAATTTAGAGTTCAAGCGTGGGATGTTTAGACAGAAATCAGACGTCATGTTTTCCTGCAAAGAAAGGGGAATTTGTGGAGTTTCCTCTTGTGATCACATAAAATTTTGTCAAGAAATACCTATTCTTATTTTCTCTGTTGAGTTAAGTTGGAGTTTCATTTAATTCTCAGATTTCTAAAAAATTCTCTTGGAACTAGTGCTGCTCAGAATTGGTTTCCTTTGTAGAGACACGAGCACCACCTGGTGGCGCTGATGATCAACTGCAGAGTACAATACTGAACTGAAAACCTCATTCAAGCCTGTGTAGCTTGAAGGGAGAGAAAGATGTGAAAGAAACAGGCAGATTCAAGGTATGGTGGCTCACACATTTAATACCAGCACTTGGGATACAGAGGCACGCAGATTTCTGAGAGTTCGAGGCCTGCCTTGACTCCATGGTGTCTTTTAAGCTGGGGAGAACTACACGGTGAGAACCTGTCTCTAAAACAAACAAACAAAAAACAAGATTTACTTTTCAGTGTCTAGATTTGGGTTTCCTTTCTTGCCTCCAACTGCTAGCAAAAAAGGGGGCGGGATTTAAATGCAATGACAAACTGTAGCCAGATTTTTCTTTGGGCGGACAGCTTACAAAAATGACACGGAGACTTATTATCAATTAGGAATGCTCAGCCTTAGCTTGTTTCTAACTAGCTCTTATAACTTGAATTAACTCATATCTTTTAATCTATGTTCTTTTATGTGGCTCATTTACCTTTACTCTGTATTGCCCACCCTGCTTCCTCTCCATCTGGCTGGCGACTCCGCCTTTCTCCTTCTCAGGGCTGGCTCTGTCCAGAAGTCCCTGCTATACCTCCTACCCGACTATTGGCCACTCAGCTTTTTATTAAACCAATCACAGTGGCACATCTTTACAGAGTGTAGAGGAAAGTTCCACAACAGCAAACACCAAAAAGCCAGGTCCTATAGATGTGAGGGAAGGCGAGCCAGGTGACTCTCCCGCCACGATGCCCTCAGGGCCCAGATGCACTGAGATTAAATGGTTATTTTGTTACATTGTTTCTTTCAACATAGCTTCAAATAACAATATATCCTTTGAAAACCAATACAGAGTCACAAAAAGCACAAAGCACATCTTTCCATTCCTCTTCACTGTTCCTGTGATCCAGTCCCATTAGTGGTAAACATCTATCCATTTGGACATGTCTCTAGATCCATGAGGCTTGCAGGAAGATTAGTCATGCTAAATTGACAGAATTGGAAAAACACGAATGCAGCAGGAAGTGCCAGTCATATGCCATACTTCCTCATGTGTATAAAATGTCTCAATTGATAAAGCCAAAAATGCTCCTACACGCTTTAAAAGATCCCAAATGCATAGCAATTGATGATAACGTGAATAAAAACCAAACGGTCATCCTCATGCTGGCTATGGCCCATGCCCATCCTTACGGGATCCTGGATGAATAAGTCACTTGTCAAAAAGAACCTTTCATGGGTCTCTGGTCTTAAAAGACATATGCCTGTCTGTCAAGTAGGCAGATGTCAACAATTCTTTCTTTTTGCTAAGTCAATACTGTTGACTAGGTACTGATCTCAGGCTGACCAAGGTTATACCTTCAGTGATCTATAATTAGATTTTTGTTCACTTGTACCTCTTAACAAGTGTAAGTTCAGAGTATCCGGCTCCTTTATTACCTCATGATATCTATTCATTTAAATTTAAGCCATCCTCCCTCAACCTTCTCCAGTGCCTTTAGTTTTGCAAAGCACACCGGGACTGCTGTGGTTGGTGCAGTCTACTGTAAAACTCCAGTTGCTTCCCTGAGCTCCTTCACGCAATCAACATCTCATACAGTTGACCCTCCCTTTCCACAGACCCAGCCAAATAGGGATTACAGGGCCCGCCCACTGCATTTAGTACTTCCAGTCATTTAAAAACTTGAAGCATATGGCAAGGTGTGCAAATAAATTACATTTTTCTAGAAGATGCTTGAGTCGTATTATGTGTGTATGCGTAAGCAATAGCCAATTGCTTAGAGAACCATGAAGAACGAAGAAACAGAAACCAAACTGGCCCCTCCTTAGCCTTAACAACAGTAATGTAAATTACAGGAAGAATAGGAGATGGAAGTGAGAAAGGAGAAAAATACGAGGTTATTTTTTCAACCTACTAGGTTGTAAAGCAACTAAGAGGGTCATTCACTTTCAGTATTGACTGAGGTGTGCAGACGTACAGACACGTTCCCTAAGTTCTGCTGTTGTGTGTCACGATGAGGGGGGGGGGCGTGTTTTTTTTTTAAGTTTTAATTTAACTGTTTCATGTTTGGTGATATAGAAATCTTGCTCTACAGTAAATCCCTTCGAAATATTCGGGCACCGACAAAGAGAAGGATTTCGCGGTTTGAGCTGCGGCATGGCGGTATCGCACAAACAGACAAAAACCAGGAGAGCCCCAAATCTGCTGCTGGGGAAGAGTGGGTATGAAGGGCACTATTCAGCTCTAGGCACAGCATCCAAAATAAATGGAGCCAGGTGGGCTCTGCTAACTGGAAGGCGCTTCAAGGACGTCCTGAAAGACCTCCTGATCTGGGAGACTCTCACTCAAGTCTCAGGATAACACGACCCCCCAGGAACTCACGAGAGACCATCCTTGCTGCAATCACACAAGGTTTATTGACAAGTATCAGCGCTGGGGTCGAGACTCATAACCCACGAAGGGAGGAGTTTGACCCTGAGTAGCTGGGAGAAGGAGTTTTTAAGGGAAGAAACCACAACCCAGTAATCCAAAGGGGGTGGGGAGGGTGTCATTGGAAAATTCCGAAAATACCGGTGATCATCACAAGGGGGTAACTCCCTGTTTCTCAAGATTATAATCCAACTTTATCTTCGGCTAGTTCCTGAAACAGAGTCACTGACCTGGCTAACCTAGATTTTTTGGCTCTTCTCTTCCTGCTAGAGAGGTCTGGATTTATCCGGGTCTTTCAGTCCCTGAGAAGGGACGGGCCCAAGGCTTCACTGGAAGGCCAGGTAACCATCATAGCACACAGGAAATACTCCCAGGGAAGTCGGGAAGTGAAGTTGTTCCCCTCCCCTTTTCCTTCGCTGAAAAATTCTGTCAGACCATCTGTCAGTTTCCTTGCTTAGGTTTGTTCTCAGCTTCCAATTTTTATGTTTCATATAATTTCTTTTCTGTTGAGCGTTCATAGAATTTCCTCAACTTCAGCCTTTAAAACATAATAAATTATCATTTACTTAGTTACTGTAGGAGCCAACCATGATAAGTTAAATAGAAACAGACCACCCAAAGGAAGTTCTGTCCTTCCAACCATTATCACCTGCCCGAGTAGGACTCAGCCATCGATAAATTTAACAGAGGCCTGAGTCTCAGTAGTTCATCCTGAAGCAATACCTGGTTGCAGGAAGAACCATAAACTAAGATTACCTGAGCACCACCCAAGAACAGACCATCCAAAGGAAATGCCTGACATTCCAACCGCTGTAGATAGGAATCACCTGCCAGCACACACTCACCAGGACACCCCTAGACAAATGTCAGCCAATTAGGGGTCCTGAACCTCAGAAGCCCCTCACCCCCACCTTTACTACTATAAAAACCCAACTCTAACTGAGTGTGGGGCTCTCCGTTTATTCCAATATGCTGTACATGCAGAGAGACCGAGTTTGCAAACTTGCATAAAATAAAGGCTCTCTGTTTTTACATATAGGACTTGGTCTTCTTGTTGGTTTTGGGAGGACTTCGTGGATCTAGACCTGGGCATAACAGTTACCATTTTTATAAATTTCAGTTACTTTTTTATATAAATTTCAAAGAACTCTCTTTTTTCTAAGTTGTTTGGTTTTGTATAACATTCTCTTTCGGTAACAAACAGTGAATGTGATTTTTCTTCCTCCTCCCCAGTATTCTGTTTCTTCTAACTTCATTTCCCATTTGTTAGTTTGGGTCTTCATTATTCCTGTTGGAGATAGTCCTGGAATGAGTAATGACCTTTGGTTCCCGACTTCTCCCTCTTTCTATCTGAGAGAGAGAGAGAGGGAAAGAGAGAGAGAGAGAGAGAGAGAGCAGATACTGGTCAGATTACTGAATGCTAGTCTCACCTAAGACTCCCAGGCTAGTCCTCTGCTCGGGGACTTCTGGGGACTTCTGTGAGAGGTCCTTGCTATTTAGCTGCTGTTGCTTTCACACTCTGACCAAAAGCAGCTTGGAGAGAAAAGGGTCTGGTCGTCTTATCCTTACAGATTTTGATCCATCACTGAGGGAAGTTAGAGCAGGAAGTGAAACAGAAAGCACAGAGAGAAATTGCTTTCTGGCTTCCTCCCAGGCTCACAGTTAGCCTCCTTTCTTAAACAACCCTGGCCTACCTGCCTAAGGATGGTACCACCCACGGTGGGCTGAGCCCGTATATCAATTAGCAATAAAAAAATGCCCACAGACATCCCCACAGACCAATCTGATGGAAGCAATTCCTCAACGAGGGTCTCTCCCAAAGGTGTGCCAAACTGACAACCAAGATTGGCCACCAGCCCCTGCCATCTTTTTCTCCCGTGGAGAGTGTGCAAGCAAAGTATGGAAAGGAGGTGGAGGTTCAGCCTTCAGTGTGTGGATGACTCTTTGTCCTGCTGGCCTGTGAAAGCCAACTGGCTATGGGATCAGATTCTCCCAGAGTACCCACCCCTGACTCTCTTGGAGGCTGCGGGTGAATAGACTCGGTACCCTGCCTAATCGCTCCTTCCCACCACACGCTATCAGTTACTGAACTCTTGAGTGACCTTCAGAGCAAGACAGCACAACCTCCCTCATCCCCCCTCACACAGTCTCTTGACTGTAGCTACTGCTGTTTTGTGGGTCAGTTAAGTCTTTTATCTTCTGTCTCCTAAGCTTTTGTCAGAGCCTTTGTCCCTTGTGAGTCATCTCTACTTCTCCTTGTCTCTGTGAGTTAATAACAGCTTTTCTTTCATTATTTCTATTAGTGAATTTTTTTAGCTAGAAGAGATAAGTGTGCATCATCCTTTTATTTTAGCTAAAACCTAAAATGTGTCTCTGTCACTCGTTTTTGGTTTTTGGTTTTATTTTATGAGACAGGGGCTTTGGGGTCTAAACCTCACTCTGTGGCCCAGACTTATCTCATACTTAGAGCAACCCTCCTGCTTCAGCCTCTGGGCTTACAGAACTGAGTCACCATATCTAGCCATTATCACACTTCAGAAAATGGGATCAACTGTTAAATGAAGAAAATCACTCCTGATAGTCTACATCTGTTATGCCACCAGGCGGTGGTGAGAGGCGACATGCACAGCCCATCCATGGCAGAAGAGACAGGCCTATGTTTAAAATGACGAAACAACTTTGCTCTCCGTTGAACAAAAAAATGATCTTAGAGATGGCTGGTCTGTTTCAGAGAACACTGTTTTTCTTATTACATTAGGAAGAAAACATTTTTTGCATGTCTTTGGAGTCTAAACCATGAAGGATAATCCTTCCTAATACAGTCATGCCTCTTGCTTAAAGGTCAAGACTCATTCTGAAAATGCATAGTTAGGAGATTGGACGCATCATCGAGTGTGCCCACATCAATGTAAACTGGGTTGTCTGTCTGCACCCAGTCTCTAGAGCAGACCTTGATACCCTGGGGCCAAGGTGAACAGAGCACCATGAAATTATCTCAAGCCCAGAGAATGCGATGCAGTCAAGAGAGGCTGTTGTCACGGTGACACAGCATCCTCCTTCGCACTAAACCTGTTTCAATAAGTAGATGGGATACACGGAAATAGAAATACAGTGAACTCATAAACCTGTAACATAACCGTCTGTCATTGTCAAGTGTTCTGCTCTGGAGATTATATTACTTGAGTCATAGTAGTTGAGGCTTACACTAGCATCACTACGGACATGTGAGGAGCACACTGTGCTTCTTGACATGTATCAATATCAGTGTGTGATATTGATTCATCAGCTCCATAACGATCTTATGCAACCGCTGTAGACATAGTTTGCAACTGGCTGAAATGTCACCAAGGAGTGGTGCATGACTGTAGATATTGAATTCGATCATGGCTTAGACATAGAGGATTCCCACAAAAGGCTCACGTGTTGAAGATTTGACTCCCAGCTGGTAGCACTCTTTGAGAAGTTTGGGAAACTTTAGGGTGTGGGACTTCGCTGGAGGAAACAGGTCACTGGGGACCTGTCTTCATAAGCTGTATCTCATCTCAGCCTCCTTCCTCCCTCTCTGCGACCCCCACTGTCGCTTCTCTCCCCCTTTCTCTCGATTCCTGGCTACCACGAGATGACAAGCCTTCTCAGCCACAAGTGTCCTCTACCATGATGCTCTGCTGACTTTCACGGTGCTAAGGAACCACAGACTGAGCCTTCTGAAACTATGAACGAAAACAAAATGTTCCTTAAGTTACTCACACAAAGCATTATGTCAAACAGATGAAACGCCCACATAAAATAAGTTCTCTAGTCTATAGGCTGATAACTTAAGTATATTTCATGGTTTGTAACATGCATCTTGCAGGGACATAGAGTGGATGCATAAAACATTGCTAAGATTGACAGCAATTCCTGGAACAAACGTTAAGCTTTCAAGGTGATTTCTTCAATTGTCAACATAATTTGGGGTGCAATTAGTTTAATTAATTATCATTTCTTCCCTCGAATCCTGCAAAGTGCCATAAAAGAATCTAATGAGATATGGCCATAAAGAAGGACGTGAGGAGAGTCGGGCAGAGCAGGAGCAATACAGGAGAAATGATGGCATGTGCGCATGCTCTGAGGTGGGAATTAGTGGAGCTGTCTGGGAGTCGAAAGGAAGCCCAAAAAACAAAGAGTTTGAGAATCTGAGAGCATGATCTAAGGAGGAGGTGGGAAAGGAGCCCTTAGGGGGAAAAATCCATTTAGTGAGCAATTTGATCGTTCTTGCAGACACAGTAGTAAATGTATTTACAATCTTTAACACATTTTTTTTTACCAGTCATAACACAGACTTTACCTTCCTTACCCCCACCCCAGGTTTCCTATATCACAGAGCCACAATGGAAAGAGTTGACATCATACAGAATTTGATACCTATCCTCTATACCCAATAGGCTCTTCTCTGGCCCTTCTGTAAAGCCCTTAAGAAAGCTGTTGTCCACGAAACTGTAGGCACCACTGTACTGAATTACAAGAGGAAATATGGTTCCTTTCCTTCCAGAGGCCACGTGTGTAAAATGACATCATTGTCTCCTAGACACACTCCTGGTAGTGTTAAGCTTAACAATAATAATAAGACTGGGCAACTCCCATGAGGCTTGGCTCTCCTCTCGAAAAGGAGAAATTGCCAGGGTGGGGGTGGGGGTGCTTCTCAGTCTATGACGGCAGCTCACTGATGCAGGGGAATGTTATTTGCCTCCCATAGCAATCCCACAGCATTTGGTTAGCAGGAGAGCGATACAGTTAAAACTCCCAAGTTAGTCTCAGACTTCCTCCTTCTTGGGAAAAGGACATTGTCCTTCAAGGCTTTCACTATGGTTTGAATGTGAAGTGTCTCCAGTGTCTCCATAGTCCATCCTCGCCAATGACACTGGGGAGGTTGTAGGACCTATGGGGCACAAGACATAGCCAGAAGAAATAGGTTGCTGCCAGCACGCATTGGGCATTATAGCCCGGCCCCATTTCCGCCCTAGCCTCTATTTCCAATGCTACTCTGGGGAGGAGCTCCCACCTGGGAGGTGCTCCCATCATGGTGCCCTCCCTACCATGATGGTGTATATATCCCTGAACCAGAAATAAACGAATTTCCTCCTGTCCTGTGTTGTTCTGTCACCAGCAAGTATTAAATGGGTAGTGTAACCTTCTCAGAGTTTCTATTGGACACACGGTAGAGAGGGCTTTTATGTTATAAGTACGATCTGAGGCCACCCTGGGAAAATCATTCTTTCTGAAGCCACTATGCCTTCAATGAAAGGCTAGGATTAGACATTTTCTAATTTTTCACTCTGGTTGTAAATTCAGTGATTTGATGGGCAAGCAGGGTGAGGTATAAAATACTTGAAGACTGAGTTTGGTAAAATATTGCAGGAGTTTGAGCTTTTATAGTTTACTAGTCACTTAAGGGACAATCCCTAACCTTTCTGTCCCATCTCCTCATTTCTAAGAAACAATAATACATGATTTAACTTCTTCCAGTTGAGACACACAAATGATAGACTTACTTAAAAATTGTAAATTGTACGAAGATCATTGTGAGTTGATTGCAGGTAACTGTGAGATGCCAGAAGGGTGTGGGAATTAAGCCCTTCCTCTGGAAGAGTGATGTGGGATTCCCCTCTGTATGCTATGAATATCATTGGTTAATAAAGGAACTGCTTTGGGCCTATAGCAGAGCTATAGGGGAACAGAGCTAAGTGAGGAAAACTAAACTGAATGCTGGGAGAAAGGAGGCAGAGTCAGAGAGAAGCCATGTAGCCCCGCCGGAGACAGACGCCGGAACTTTAGCCAGTAAGCCAAAGCCACGTGGCCATACACAGATTAATAGAAATGGGTTAAATTAATATGTAAGAGTTAGCCAATAAGAAGCTAGAGCTAATGGGCCAAACAGTAATATAATTAAAACAGTTTCTGTGTGATTATTTCGGGGGTAAGCGGCCAGGAACCAACAAGCGGCCCTTCCTCCAACAGAAGAGCAATCGCTGCTTTTAATCATGAGCCGTCCCTGACCCTTCTCATAGCTTCCTGAGTCATAGTCCAAACTGAAAAGCTTACCCTTTTGTGTGAAGTTATCCCTCATGACATATATTCACATCTCTGCAGCAAAATACCTTCTTTAAAATTGTTCCCAGAAGTTATATGCTAAAAGAAATCAGGAGGGCTGCCAAATGGAGTCTCTACTAACAAGACATTCCCAGTCAAATACACAGTTCCAAAATCTGAGGAACCCTAAAAATATTTCCAAACGAAAAGGACGAAAAATCAGAAACTTTTTTTAAAACCCTCATGTTGACATTTCTGTATGCATGTCCTTTATATAAGTCAAGTTGTCCCTTTGCTGCCGCCCCCTTCCCTGCACTGCCCCAGGCAAGCACTTCCTCTAAAGTGCCCTTGTTACAGTTCAACCACAGCGTCCAACTGAAAGTCTCTGCTAATGACAGCAAAGATTCTCTGGCAGAATTTCAAAAGCAGCAGGCAACAATTTAATTAGCTCTGAGTCAATAACTCTCCATGAACCCCAGCTGGTCAGTAAACCATAAGCCTTGTAGCAATTATCTACAATAGATCATCATGAGGAGCTATGGTGCTGAATTCTTGGCAATACCCAGCACAGGACAGTCACAGGGTTCAGTTTTGTTTTAGAGTGACCAGTGATGAAGAACGACATTAAAAAGACTCAAGGATTCTGCTGGAGCTCTCGATTTAGGAAGAACTCACAGAAATATATAGCATGCAGGCAAATCCCAAATAGTCAACAGAAGAAGGAAGAACTGTAATAGTAATAATAATAATAATAATAATTTCATAGGCATTTTGTAAAGTTTGGGGATTTTGATATCTCTAACATGACAGCGTGGGGAGTTCAGGCAGCAACAGTGTTGCTCCTAGCCATGGTCCACACCTGTTTCTCCTATATGCTTTATATAGATTCACAATATAATTCCTCCACTTGGTTCATTCCTTATGTTGAGCAGCCCTTGGAATGTGTTGTCCCATCCCCCCAAAAAAACTCATCAATTGATCGTTCCTTATGTTAAGCAGCCCTTGGAATGTGTCCCTCCTCCCAAACTCATCAATTGATTCTAAAACTTACTGTGGGTGATTTTTCAGCTTTGCTAGTAGTCTTCAGATTTGAGAAGCTGTGAGTTTTGATCAAAGAATATAATAGTATAATAATAATGTAATAAGATGAGCATTGGAACTTGGTTCCCAGATCCATCTCCTTCACGACACACCCACTATGTTGTGGAACATTAGCTGAAGACGTGTTACATTCATTGATGCTGTGAAATACTTGTTCAATGATGTAAAGATATGTTGCATTCTTTATGTTGCATTTGTTTAACCCTGTAAAGCTGTGTTATTGTGCCTGTCTGAAATACCTGGTTGGTCTAATAAAGAGATGAAAGGCCAATAGCTAGGCAGGAGAAAGGATAGGCGAGGCTGGTAGGCAGAGAATAAATAGGAGAATTCTGGGAAGAGAAGATAGAGAAGAGAGAAAAGGAGGAGAGGAGGACATCAGGGGCCAGCCACCAAGTAAGAAGGAAAGAAAGGTACATAGAATAGAAAAAGTAAAAGCCCAAAGGCAAAAGGTAGATGGGATAATTTAAATTAAGAAAAGCTGGCTAGAAACAAGCCAAACTCAGGCTGGGCATTCATAAGTAAGAATAAGTCTCCGTGTATTTATTTGGGAGCTGGGTGGTGAGACCTCAAAGAGTAATGAGTAAAAACAAAGCCAACTGCACCGTTAGGAGCCATACAGTCTCAGTCCTACAAAATTACTCAATTTTTTAGAGTTTCTCTTTGACTTCACATAGCAAGTCAGATAGAAGATTTCTTCCTACAAAGATTAATAAGTCACACTTATAAGAGGTTGGTGAGGTGTTTTTCTTGTACTATCATAGGATTACTCTTGTTGCCTAATTTTTCCAGGGTGTTCACTGCTCATCCTGCTGACCTTGATAATCAGCAGAAATTAGGTTTAGCTGTGTGCAGAGTGCTCTAGATATCATCTTTGTAAGCAAGAAAGATGACCCTAAGTAGTTTCAAATGGTTACTGTCATGCTCCACAATGATGTAGATGTTTTGCTTCTTTATGATACCTGGACTTGCTTTTGGTCCAGAATAGTTGAGAGTTACATTCTAGGCAGTAGGATGGAGGGAAAGAAGAAACAGAAAGAAAGTACAAAGGCACATACACACCATGTCTTTACACACACACACACACACACACACACACACACATCATACACGGGCCTTTGTGATGTCTCTAAACAAGTCTGTGAATCTCTGTACCATCCATCAAGAAGTTTCTCCCACATGCTCTCCCTTTGAACCTGTGTAATCCTTTGGAAATGATGCTGTGAAACTTCCGGGGTGTGTAGAACATGAAAGCACTGACTGTCTAGGACATTCATGCTGGCCTTCTTCAGCCATGAAAAAGCAAACTGGGATGTGCCCACACACCAGACCTTGTAAGAAGTGATGTCCTCCTAGAGAGAAAATCGGGAAGAAAGTATCCATCAGGAAGAATGGGACTTATAAGAACTGAGTCTTTTCCTCTGTGCCCACCTTCTTTCTATCTAGTCCCCCAGGCTATTGGATGGTGCTGTGCCACATATTTGGTGGCTCTTCCATACTGT